>JBBPOE010000651.1:0-16268 GCA_038091295.1 Tylopilus felleus | reverse complement strand
CTCTTAATGTAGGATACCGCGAGCTACGTCTACGCCAACATGAGCCTCTATTCATGTTGTGTGGCATACTAAAATTCATTTTGCATCTCTGTCCCTTTTTGCAACTCCGGTCCAACGATAGTAGGCAGAGAACTTGAAATCATTGATTCTACCCATACGTCACACACATGAGCAGCTTTGTTGGTCAGGATGCTCCTCTCCCAGATCAACGGTCAGACCACTGCGCGCGATACTCACCTCCCGAAAGAGCTCCTCAAAGACACTGCATGAAACCATCTGTTTTAGTTTGATTACGACGTATGTACCATCCATTCACTTTGCTTGGCTGTGAGTGGTATAACACTCGGTGGCTAGGATACGCTCACGCCGATTGTCAAGACGCCATCTATGGCAATCCCTTCAGCGGATGCACTGACCGCACCCACACAGCTCACCTTCGATCCTCGTAACGTCATCTACATGATGGTGGATTCATCCGTGAGCCTTCCAACGGCAACAACAAAGGGAAGAGCGACAGCGCCGCCATTGAAAACGAGGAAACCTGGGTCAACTTTACGGAACAGCTGGACATGGACAAGGTGGCTGAGATCTTTAGATATTATACGGAGAGGACGACGGGGATTCATATCGAGATCAAGAAAAGCTCGATTACGTGGCATTATCGGGCGAGTGATCCCGAGTGGGGGTGGGTGTTTCGCTGGGTGAAGCGTGCATGCGCCGATCGAATATTGATGTGTGAGTGGTAGATTATTCCAGTGCAGGCGGTGCCAAGACTTGTTGGAGAACAATTTGGCGCACAAGCGTTCGATCGAAGTGTTCGTTGGGAAGAAGAACCTCCAAGTCCGCCCGTTGGCTGTGAACAAGGTCCATTTCTTATGTTCCCGAGATCGTCTCCACCATTGCTCAGATTGTCGTTTCCCTCCACCTATGGCAAGATCGTCAAGCGGTTTCTATACCTGAAGCCCGACGTGGAGTTTATCTTTTGTGCTGATGACAAGGTGTGACGCACGACCCTTTTGAGCGCTCTCCGGCTGACGTCCCCATTCATGTTCCGCGCTCCACGTCATTCTCTCCGACGTGATCAACATGGCCCACCTCTCGCCTCCCTTGTCAGTCACTCTGATCGACAACAACAAGCACGGGGCCATCTCATGGCCAGACGTCGAACTGGCCATCGCGTCCAACGTGATCTTCACGACGGCCGTGGGTCTGAGCGAAGCGGGGAGGCTGGCGAGTTGGCACATGACGACCCTCGAGGAGGTGGTCGATCACATGTTGTATCTCGTTGGGGAGGCGAGTTGGGATGTGTTCGGGCAGGTCGTGGTTGTGAGCGCGGAGGCGGCCAAGAGATATTTGTGAGGGGGACACTAGATGAAGGGGCTGATGCGCGTGCGGTGAGCGAGTTGAACACAGAGATAAAGTATGGGTCGTGCTAGACCAGTGGATGTCGATTTGGTGGGTTCATGTGGAGAATTTAATTTTTGTGTCATTTTCATTTTTCGTCAGTGGGGATTGGAATCCTGGGCCGTCTATCGACGGCTTCCCTATAGATCTTAACATGGATATCCATTTATAACGATGAACATTTCAAACTGTTACGAGTGACACTCCTGCGGGACAACTTACTTTGACATACCCATAGAGGGCTCTGCTTTTTCACCGACGGTCATGCCGCCAAAATGGGTGCTGTACTGAAGTCATGACTGGCGGAACGTCGGGTCACAGACGTGGAGAAAGGAACAATCGAAAATAAGCATAACGGTAAACATCGTCTCGTACATGCGCAAGGTTAGACAGTGATGTCGAGCCACTGGCTACATAACTAGTATCATCCCGCACCTCGAGCGAGAGACGCTTACAGACATCATTTCATTCACCAACGATGGGCTCGTCATCGCCACGCAACCAACCCTCGCGCCAGCACGACACTTGAAACGGGTACTGTTGCAAGTTTCATGATAAGCCTGAACACGAGAAACAGACTACATACTACCCAATTAAGAACAGGAACGACACCCAGCTGCCATGCAAACATTAGCTAACCCCATATTTGCAGGCTTCGCATAGCCAAAGGTTGTGGCGAACACAGAGTTGGCCCTTTTCCTCAAAGGAGACACTCGGGGCAGTACCCATGGCCTATCAGGGAAGGACGTGGCTCGCTCTGGCTGCTGCCGCACACTTGCCAGGTATTTTGCATGGCCAGCATCAATGCAGGACTTGCATGGACCAGGAATTGGTCAGTGTGATCGCTTCACTGAAGAGCTACTCTGACGAGGCTTGCGGTACAGCTCAGTGGCCAGTCGTTTTGTGCCTGGGGCTGGGTGACGATGACACCAATCCACATCATGCCGGCAGGACCAAGATCATTGCACGAAGTGAGTATAATGACGTCATCTCGTACAGGTGCAGGACTACACTGAACCGACGAGTATCATCCAGTACCTCTGCAAAAGTAATCACGGGTTACTTACTTTCTCGAGCTTGATCCATTGGGAGGCAGGAGCGGCAGCGTCGTTGAAGGAAAAAAAAAATGAATCATTGAAAATGAGAAGGGGGGAGGGACAAAGGAACGATTGAAAGTGACTGGAACCCGCGTCGTCTCTAACAAGTGTACAAGCATAATACAGTAATGTCGAAATAGCTTGGCCCTCTGAGCATAAGATGATTACCATGATGCCGTTCCATGTCTCTTCACGGTAGTTATCGCCACGCGACCGACGGTCGCACCACCAAACTGGATGATATAGTGAGGTTATCATCGTCAGCCCACGCTCGGAGTAGTCGAGACAATGGGCTACATACCCATTCTACCCATACAAGCATGATCCACACGAATTCCACCCGACACTCCGCATGTTGCTGGCACACGTCTGACAAATCCAACCCTGGCAACTCAGACACTGCTTTATCCCATCTTTTCCAGCCAAGCAACATTCGTTGCACATGTACACGGGACATCCCATGCATCTTTCGACAGTGCTGGAAGGCTGCAAAATCTTGCCAGACATGTCCTCTCCCCTGATATCCCCCTCCGAGGTTTGACAGCCAACACAGATGCTGGTGCGCTGGCAGACCTAGCAAAAGTGACAATATCGGCACCCCTCCATGCAATAGTCTGTTCCGCAACGAGGGCACGAGATCAGTTTGGGATAACCTGCTCGAGGACCAACGAAATAATCCACAAGGCAGGCATCACCATGACATATCCAGACGGCGCCGCAAACGCAGCGTCTACCCTTGTTCTCGGGAATGCACTCGGGGCAATAGGTATGGCTTGTGTGGGAAGGACAAAGCCTGCTGCAGGATTCGCTGCACGTTTGCCACGCGTTCGCATGACCAGAATCAATGCAGGACCTGCATGGGCCACGTGTTCGCGGGTGCGACCGCACGACCGATTCTTTGCTCAACTGCCTATTGCGGGACTGCTTGACCAGTTCTTCCGTGCTTAGCTCTGGGTGGACAATGTACCCAGGGCACCACAGGCTAGCTTCATCGCAAGACCAAGAATTGCACGACGGACACCGTACGAAGTGAAATTCATCTGGTGATTTTGCGGAGTCTAGGGACTTGTAACATATTGAACAATCATGATCAGCGCACTGTTCAATGTATTGCGAGCCTTCACAAGCTTGATTAGAGCACGCCACGATGGTATTGCATTCCTGGCAGATCTTCAGA
Source organism: Tylopilus felleus (assembly GCA_038091295.1). Classification (NCBI taxonomy): domain Eukaryota; kingdom Fungi; phylum Basidiomycota; class Agaricomycetes; order Boletales; family Boletaceae; genus Tylopilus; species Tylopilus felleus. The sequence goes on along the minus strand of JBBPOE010000651.1, from coordinate 12,590 downwards.
CTGGATCGACAAAGCGGACAGGTGAACAAATCCACTTCAGCAAACGAACTCGTGTCACTAGGGAGGATATCATCTTCGATTAATCGGTTGCAGTAGTCCTAGATTCTCGTCCGACTGTTGGGTAAGTGTCCCGACTGCGCGACGAATGAAAACACTCACTCTAAACCTTGACAAGACACCATTGGCATATTCCTCAAGCTGCATGACCCAGGTTCGACCCTGGTGCTCACGAGGAAAGCGGAAGGTACGCAAGTCGATGCTATACCTGACCCCGTCGACATCTACATCGAGAAAGACATCCGAGAGTTCGGAAAGATCATGGGTGTGTTGGAAGCAAAGTTTTTGGATGATGTCGCTGTCGCTGTCTTCTAGGATGATTTTGAGAAAGAGGAGAAGTTCTTGAAATGGTTCGAGCCATGATGACGGGATCAACTCTGCCAGTACCTCCGAATCTGCGTACCGGGGGTCCGTGGTAAGAGTCGTAACGGGAGGGTGTTTGTCCATTTGAGTGATTCTCTGCAGGTTGGCTGGTGGAAAAATGAGGGAATAGATGAATTTGGCTAACGATGGTTAAGAGCAAACACCATATTCCCACGGTCCTTTCGAGCAAGCATCGAGCTCAGTGGATTGGAAACATTATTCTGCCTTGTCAGTCACTTTCGATAAGCTCTCATTCAAGTTGCATCTTCGACTGTCCATCGGTCCACTTTACTAGGTCCTGAGGGTATCGATCGGTGTGGTGCTGAGTCATTGCTGCTCTATCGATCTCCTCGCCATCGTGGTCAGCAATGTTAATGAAAGCCTAAGGACAAGTTGTCATGCTCATCGCCAAATGCGACCATCTTACCCCACGCCGTGGTTGCTAGTGTTAACTTCTGACTTAGTGGTGAGTGTACCAGCCTCAGACATGACTTGACTCAGCTGCTAACCATTCTCATTCAATTTGCATGAATCACCCATTCTTGTCTTGGCGCCGAAACTCCGATGCTGTTGTCGTCGACATGATGAAGAAGGCACATTGTCCGTGAATAATGACTCTACATCACGCCCACAATGGCCCGATGGAGATTATTTGCGACGAGGTGCCAGGCAGCGAATTGGTGTGGTCTGCGAATTGGAACGCATTTGCGTTTCCTGAACTTCACGACAAGTTCGATGGAACCTACTTGTGTCCAACGAACGAAAAAGGACCCCAGTGTTCGTCAAAGCGTCGCATAGAGGTACAGCTTCCTCGATTACGAACTTGAAACGCTGCTGACAGGAGTCACCGTCCATTTCAAGTTCAGCTACATCTGGAAACACCTATTTGGTACATAGCGCCTCATGTACTATATAGTACTATATAGCATGAGTCCCACTACCCGGCCCTACCTGAGCTATTGATGCTACACGAGGTGACATAGAATCACTCGTTGTGACCGTTCCATTTGCCGCCCTCGCATAGCACACGGTAGCACGGCGTAGCACCATGCTGCCACATGAGTTCTGCTCAGCAAATTCACGCATGTCCCGTCTCGACAGGTCCAACGTGAACATGCAACCAAGTCTACCTTGCTGCCCTCAAGCTTGCACCTTCAAGTTTCCCTGTCAATCTGCCCACTGCCACGCCATATACTGTTCACACTCATGAGTCGCTCCAATTCCCCCATCGGTGATACTACCACCACAGTCAACGACCTCTCAGACTCAGACACAGACACCTGGTTGGACTCGGACACCTCCATAACCAGCTACGATGTGGAATCGGACTCGGACACCTCCTTCAGTAATTCCGACTTGGATTCTAACTCGGAATCTGACCAGTCCGAGAACTGGTTGGATGAATTTATGTCGTGGGATGCCTCCCTTGATGAAGACTCAGAGCTACCTATCCCGTCGGTTGTGAGTCCACCACGGTCTCTCTGCCCCTGATTTGCTCACTCGAATCTATGTAGGTGCAAACAGCCCAGCAAATCTTTTTACAGTGGCTTCCTTTTGCAGGATCGAGTTGCCTCGACATCCCCACCAGGCTCCTTCTCTGCCACACCGTGCGTGTCCGTGATCCGGTAAGTATCAGCCTCCGGCTTCCTCAATCACTGCCGCTGACCTAACCATCACACCTTAGGACACGGAACGCAACATCTTGATCTCTCGTGCGTACCCCAGTGAGCGCCACACCGACCTTGTCGTCCATTTCATGTCAAGCCCTCCAGTTGTCATTGATACATGGAGTCTGTCCGATCACCGATCTCGACCATCCTGGATGGACCAACCTCGCCACGATGTCACTCGAGAGACCTGTCGTGCGACCGACATCATCCCCCACTTCACCATATTGGCCTTTGAAGAGCCGCTCAACGTCGCCAAAGTAGGTCTTGTAGTCTGTCTCCATAGGTCTTGTGATCATGTATCATTCATGTACAGAGTATCGGGATCCTGCAGTGGTGTTCACTCAATTGCAGCTGACGACATGCCACATTTCAGATGGAATGTGCCATAGACGAGTGGAAAACAGGGACCCTGAAAAAACAGAACTTCGAAGCGAAGACATACAGTGGTGTCTATGGGAACCATCTCGGAGACCTTGGGCATTGGTCAGCATTCTCAGCGCAAACTGCAAGAGAGAACCCGGGTAGCAAAGATCTGGCGGTGGAGCTACTGATGGAGCTCTTGCTGAAGGCAAGGTGAGTGGTCTCCGAGTCTGCCTGTTCATGCCAACGCGGTCTGATTTGTTGTGTCAGGCAGCATGCAGGTGTTGCTCAAGAGTCATGCAGTAATGTTGAGCAAGGGCCAAGGCTGGACATGAGTGACTTTGTAGCGAACATGGGAAGTGTGCCTCCATTGGCGCATTGATGTCAGTAGTATTAAGTATGCGGGCGGTAGTGGCGTAGTAGCAGAATGCAGACAATGGTATATTTGAATGGTATCTAAGAGTAGGTGTGTGCCTGCCAAAGTTCTACGATGGCTATGCGAGGCTACGATATCTATGCGAGGACGCTGTAGTGACATGGTTACCCTGTCATCTTTGCGATGGCAGGGGACGTGCATGTGACCCGCGTAGCAAAAGTGTGACTATATAGCACTATATAGTCGGGACCTTGGCTACCGGCCTATCAACCCTATCCACGCTATATAGCGCTATATAGCGCGGGTAGCACAGTATCATTTTCCAGATGTACTTTGCGGATGCGGTTAGCTGGTGCGGTCTGGTGCGTCCCTGTGCATCCTCAGGAAACACCAAAGCATGACGTGTGCATGTGAGTCCGTCCGTCCTCCTACGATGCCCAAGTTCAGTCAAGCATTATCTACAGCGACTCAGCACTATGCTTGACGCAGCGTAACAAATGTCTTCCCCTTTCTTCAGACTGTATACCTGGAGAAGCGGATATACCTCTTCTACTATCCTACCGCGATCGCTTTCCACTCGTTTCACTTTCTCGACACATCTGATGTTTCGATGAAGATATAAGGCCACACGATGTATCAACTGTCGGATATCGTATCAGTCCAGTTCCTAGAGACTATACAGGCATGCCACCATTGCATTTTCCATCCTAGCACATCGTCTAGTCATTACCTCCATCCATGTTCAACTGTATCTCAATCCCACGACGGTATTTGTCTGCAGTCAGGGATAGCAAGACTCTCTTGGGCCTTTATCGATATATTCTTAGAGTCATGCAATTTCCTGGCCTGATCTCATTCTTACTTCTCTGGATCCTATACGCCATCGCAGACCACAAATTCACCGGATTTTACGTCGCGCCGGCAACGGATTCCAGGGTGCGAAGCCATGTCTGGAAAATCGCCCGTCCATTGAGCTGGCGCATGATATTTTCGTGGTGCCCACGTTTTCGTTCATCTATCTATTATGGATCTGGTACCTGCTTAGCAGCGACGCAAATACACCCCTCACACCTTCTCAACATCCGACACCACCACATCTCTTTTCATTCGTTTGGTCCCTGCGCTTTATCATCTGGTTTGCGGTTCTTTGTATGAGTCTGAGTCATGGGTTGGACTACACTACAAACAGCCAGCGGATCTGCGGTGTCTTCCGTCGATCGAGATGGCCTAAAAGGACTGGATATGCGAATCAAGGTAAATATTGCTAGTCACGCAATTACTCTCACTGACTGATCTGTAGAGAAAATATTTATCGCCGCTGTGTTTTTCAATAACGAAAAGGTCATACCCTACTGGTCCGACAGCATCCTCAAAGCCATTCATTACCTTGGAGCAGACAACGTCTTTGTTTCCATCCTCGAGAGCGAAAGTACCGACAAGTCTCCAGAGCTGCTCCAACAGCTCGACGAGAAACTGGACGTCATGGAGGTACAGAGGCATACATTCAAGTTGACCCGAGAAAAAACGGTCACAAAGCCAGATGACTCGGACAATCGAACCTATTTCCTTACTACCCTTCAAAATCACGTCCTCGAACCTCTGGTGGAGAACGGGGGTTATGACAAGGTTCTTTTTTTCCAACGACGTCTTCATCGAGCCGGAAACGATCATCGAACTCATAAACACGGCCGATGGAGAGTATGACATGGCGTGTGGGATAGATTTCAATGGGTATGGGTAAGCCTTCAATAATTTGCTTTTGCCGTTGTTTGCATTGGCAGTCTCTATGAAGACTCTATGATACGTGATCAGCGAGGAAGTCGATCTTTCACGCGCTCGGTGGATGGAAGCTTAGTCCGTTATCGGATGACCTTATTTCTTCGACGTTGAATCCTACGAAGCGATGCATAACGACTCTGCAGTGCCAGTGTTCACATGTTGGAACGGCATCGTCTCCTTCCTGGCCGACCCCATCCTTCCCGTCCATCTACGATCTAGCCGTACACTTTCAAGTTATCCATTCCGACAGCCGCTCCCTGACACCCACCCGTCCGCCAACGATACAGCATTGCATGCTCTGAGTCCCGCATCGAGACCGCCAGTTCGCTTCCGTACGTCCTCTTGGCGAGAATGCTACTCGTCGGAATGTTTCTTGCCTCCCTACGATTTCAGACGTGTATTCAACATGAATCGTATCTTTGTCAATCCACGCGTCATCATCGCTTATGAGTGGCGGTGAGTCCCAAACTTCTCGATGGATACCTTGCAACCTTGTCGTCCTTGTGGGCACGCTATTTCCTGAATGCTACGCCCAATTCTGCTCGCCATATCGTTCAAGTTTTTCGAACTGACATTTTCTGCATGATAGGTTTTACGCGTATTTCAAGTGGTTCATTGGGAATCCCGATCTAATCTCGCAGTGGGATGGAGGAGACTGTCGTCCATTCCGCACCAATAGGGCAACCGACGAGCCAGGGCAGAATTGACTTTGCAAGCTAGGACAATCTGCTGGTCAGAAACTGTAGACGTTCATCATTCTCGGCGTCCAGCAGCCGAGGCGAAACTTTAAGACCTATGAATAAAAGTACAATAATGTGATTGAAGAGTTGGCCACCTTGGTCGATCAGCGTATGTTACATAAGGAATCAGGCATCCTTCCCAGACTTCTCTGATCTTCCCTTGATGTGGTATTTCTCGCACAATTCGATGTTCAGATACAGCATTGCCCATCCTCCTCCCCCACATCATGCGAATAATGATAACCCCATGTAATACAAGCGGCGTCACCACTCATTGACGTGTCCCATACTCTAGCCTGACACCATCGATTCGAGATAGTCTGTCAAGTCGGAGGCAAAATATTCGTTCTGTTCATACACCAGAACTGAGATCAAAATGACTTATTTACCTAAATCCGAATCTTCATCCTGTACTCTGGAGCGGAATAGTGGATGTCGGAAATAATGATGGCATATCCGACAGCAGCTACAAAAGCGAGTACGAATAATGTAAGAACAAATTCGAAGACTATAGGATCGAGTACCAGGCACCAGGATGGATGTAAAGAAGACGTCGATCGAACGGTATACCCACAGACTTCATCGTCTTGTTCGACGCGAACGCTGCTCGAGTATGATCCAGACGACCAGACTCGTCCACTAAGCATTTATGAAAAGTTGGCGTGATTTTGTTGGTCTTGCCGCCCACATCGTCCCAATCCAGAACCTAGCAAACTGCATCGCGGCCGCGATCATGATGTGGATCACCTCGTCTGGGTTCTGCCCCCAATGGTCGTGTGGCACGTGGAGAGCTTAATACCTCAGAGTCCATGCTGGTTCAGTACACTCGATTCAACACAATGGTTTTGAGACATACTGGGGACACGCAGTATGTCCGTGCGCAGGCGCTCAGAACCAAAAAAGCAACGATACGCAGGCTCATAGTATCGCATCCGACCAACGTGGGAGAGATCTTTGTTCTGAAGCCTGCCCACGATGCTAATGATGCCTTGGGAACGAACCACTTTTCAAATCAGCCTTTTTTTGTTTACTTCACCGCAACGTATATTCCGCGCCTATGATAACAATGTCAATGCTTTCGCGAAGTTTCACTCAATCATTATTCGGGAACACTACCTCCGTGCTCGCACCTCCAAGTCGTGTTATTGCGTTCCCGTTGGTAACGCCCAGAGGTTTGACGACTGAACGCGTGTCGACGTGCTAGAATGTCACCGTTCCCGCCCTCGGTGACTCCTCTCGCGCATTGGATTCAATATAGCACACTAGGATGGGAACTCGCGAGGGAGAAATTCTGTCGTGGAGGATCGCTGGCACGCAATAGAGATCATCGGGTCGGCTCAGTCACGGTAGAGGTGTTGTCGGAGTCCAAAGTTGAGCAGACACTGACAGCACCGCCACCTATAGTCAGGGTTACAAGGGAGTCAACTGTAGTCGAAGTAGCACCATGATCACACTCCATTATAACTCTCAAGTCGGTATCACACAGCCTGTTCCCTGTACTAGTATGTGGTTGGTCCATTGATACGTGGCAGTGGCTCATCCGCTCAAGCCTCGAACCGAGTCAGTCTACTGCTATCCCACCTCAAGTCGATGCTGTCTGTGGTGTCGCTCAATGACGAAACGGGGCATTTCGCGTCAAGTTGATGCGGCCATCGCAACCTTTACAATCACGGACCATCCCAAACTAGGCACCCTCGGCGACCGTGCCATTGTCGATAAACCCTGACTCGGAAGTGGCACTCGTGACGCAGAGCGCAGGGTTCATTAATCTTGCCTCCCAACTCCAACGATTCCCATATACTAAGGATGTTGCCAAACTTAATTTAGCTCTCCTCATGACCAGGCTCCACTCGGCTCCCCTTCTTCTACTCTTCGCCCATACATTCCCCGGAAGGGTGTATTATCCGTGTCCGGATACGTTCTTGGGGAAAATGTAAAATGTTACTTCGGACCGTGATCGGATCGGCATTGTTTCGGGTACGCGCACCTCGTGTCAATCGTGCGGCTTTTCCGACCTCGTCCAGATAATCATGCTGACGGGTGATCTGACAGAGTCTACCATGCCTTAATGATGATTCATACGTCATCTCATCTTGGTCAGCGGGAAATCAATTACAAAGTAGAAAACGTCGTAGCGAGCTAAGCTCGCGCGACCATGGCGATAAGGCATGGAAGGTGGACAACCTGCAAGATGATTCCTATCAATGTCCTTCGTGAAAAAGGTGGGTTTCTATTAATGACGATTATTGGAATGACAGGAGGTTAAGAGAAGGAGCGTCGCGAGGCACTCATCAGGATCAAGCACGATGACGTTTACTCGGGCCGAAGCCTGCTCTACATCCACTTTCGGGAACTCTGCAGGACTGCGGTTGCAGGCCCGAACAACAATGCAACGTGAGCACGTGTCTTTTCTGATACGCGATCCAACAATCAGACATAGTCCCTTTTCATAGAACAAGGTACATAGCTACGATACCGGGTTCAATTTCTTGTCCGTCGAGGAGCTTCTGGAATTGCGTTACAACTCTACATGCAGGGCACAACACCGAAAGCCGTCGGATGACGTTCGAGGACCAACAGGTGTTAGGGACGACCGCTTCGGTCCAGTACATCCATCTCGCCATGCACTGGGCCGGTCTGGTCCGAATGAATCAGCGAGGTATTTTCGCTGCAACGCCCGACTCTGGCCGCCAATGAGAAACAGAGGTTTCCAGTGGGCGTTCATTCGTCTGTCCTTGTCGTACCACCTGCTGGGAGAATGAATTTCATCTATGACCATGCGATCCGGAGCTTGTGAAAAACGTGTCGTTGGGCATCGTGACCTCGAGACTCTTGGCTGTCATTGGGGATCCCCTCAACGATGTTCCGATCCCTAGCCCATCACTGGGGCAACGGGACGCACTGTTCTGGCCTCGAGTTCTGCTTTCCAGGGTACCTCGATGCATGACACGTGCATCATGTGCTCGCAGTGCTTGTAATTAGTGTGGGGGTCGTGGAAGGGGAGCGACCTAGGCTGTCGTTGTAACATTACGAGCTAGATAGATAAGAAAGGGCACTGATCATAATGTCCACAGGGACCCCAAAAGATATATGGGCAGCTCAGCTCGGGTATGCCCTCTGCCACTATCAGCTGCAATGGCAAATCTGTTGATACAGCGTATGGCCGTACATACAGTATCATCCCGAAGCACAATAAGAATTGACATGGTAGTTGGAAGACTGATACGAGGACTCGGATATGCTTGATCAGACGGGGGCCGCACGTGTGTGGTACAGCTTCCGCCAGGAACTAGTGGCCGAAGATCCGAGGTCATCCTTTACGATGATGAGTGAATGTGTATGTTATCTCTTTCCCCAGTCTTGCATGATCAAGAGAGTATGTGTCGCACGTCGTCGTGGTTTAGTCAAATCCCGAGACTTTACAATGGCCTATTCATAATCAGATTTGGATGGCGCGGTGCTTGCTGTACGGCATCTAACGAAACTGTATGTATTATTGCGCCATCCCAATACACGAATTGTCATGCTTCCATGACAGATACACCTAGTCCCGAGCACCTGTGTCATCGAGGTTTATTACGAGCACAAGACCGATGTCGGGGGATCTTTTCAAGCCCACACGACGCTGGGATTTCGCCGAGACCTCGAAGAATTGTCATCCACGCTGACGCAATCATGAGAGCATTCCGCTTCTTGGCGTCTGCATCCATTCTCGCCATCGCTGGGCTTACGGCGACGTCCGCAGCACCGACGATGTCCGAAACAAGGTCGAACTACCCTGGGATTCCGATGCCAACGGAGTCATATGGGTCCAGGGACGAGATATATCTGGATACCTCGACAATATGGCCGTCAGAAAGCGCACGGATGGATACTAGATTGTACGTGGTGTGTTAGCATTTGACGGGTTTGAAAAAAAACACTAACATGTCGTCTGGCACACGTTAAGAGTACAAAACGTCGATACTGGCAGGGTAGCATCGCCGACGGGGACCAGCGCCATTGAAACGTCGGGTACCGAGACTGGGATAGAACCGGACGTTCCGGTTGCGAGCGGAACGAAATGGATTATGGTTCCTGACATGCAGGGTACGTTTGGTTCTTGGATGAAATGTGACACGATGATGGAGTGTGTTTCAGTGAATTCGGCGGGGAATACGAGCAAAGGAACCGACATGAATCAAGTCCAGACGCAGAGCGAGAGCGCGGGTGTGGTAGTTAATATTACTGCGTGGACGCCGGGAAGAGAAGATGGTTTGTGGCCAGGCGTGATGGTTGTGTTATGGTTGACAGGCGTGCTGGTGTGCAGCGGCACGTCCCTGTGGTGTTTGAGAGTGAGTCGATCGATGCCGATGGCGAGAAGCCCGTTGACGCCGACGTGTTACAGAGGACGAGGTTTGTGTTAGAGAACGTGGTGGAACAGCTGCAAAAGGGGCAAACGTTGACCGGGGTATATCCGTCGCCATGGCCGATACCGGCAGAGATGTGGGCAATGCCAGGAACACCGTCGGCTCGCAGGGCGTCAGACGCTGTTTATAGCCTTGAGCACCACAGTGGGATGCGTACGTGCCCACTGCGCACGACGTACTCGGCGTGATGACCACATGTAGTAGAGTAGACCATGGATGCGGTTCGAGTGGAATTGAGCCAAAGCGCAGCCGTGACCACCGAGCCCAGTGACATTGAAAAAGAAATAGAAAAGACTCTTTCTTTCGTTCCACCATCATCGTCCAATGTCCTCGTACCGTCCGCCTCCACATCTACACCGTGTAAACCTGTCGCATGGAAAGCGCCCGTTCGAGGAGTGTGGCGGGTATGATTCGGATCCTCACAACGCCATGCCAACGTCAAGTGGCACGTCCTCCTCCAACAACAACCAACGCTTCCCATCGACACCCTCACCGCCAAACCCAGAGGCAAGAAACAAGAGAGCCAGGAGTACAAGCTCATCCAGCACAGATGACTCGTCCTCCACCCCGTCCTCGTCCAGTGGCTACACCACCGCTCAGTCCAGCTCGCGCAGCGATTTCTTCTCAGATAGACCGTCCGCATCCCCTACGAACCCATTAAATTGCCCAGTGACCTCGCCCTCTTCCTTTGTTGCCACCCAAGATGTCCACATGGCCGATTTGCATCTCCCCGTTCCACCCACACACTCTCAACGCACCCACATTCCCACCCCCCCAACTCCAGAGGACTCCCTCCGCACTTCTCTGCAACGTTTCGCAGAGTTTGACCGCCAAATCGCGGCTCTCCGTACTTCCCTAGCAGCCACACGTTCCCCAGCACTGCCAGCTATGGGTTCTTCCGTTGACGGAGATCCAACCTCTCCCATCGACCATTGGCACTCCAACACATCGAACTTTCTTTCGAACGCCACCTCTAGCCTACCTACAGACCCTGCCTCGTCCACTGTGGCTGTTGCACCCGGCCAAACACTCGATTCATTATCCACCTTTGCATCTTCCGACGGTCAGTACGCCACACATCTAGACCAGCTGAAATCAATTAACGCCTCTCCCTTGTTCCATCCTTTTCAGATAATGCTAACATCGCAGCGCCAACCTCAACTGCATCCGGTACTCTCCCTTCTCTGTCGTTCCAACCCACTTATGGTAATATTCCACAACATCCACCCTACCCTTCTTATCGCCCCTCTGCTGGCGGTCCCTCGTTGCTTGCCACACGCGAGCGCGTGGGAGATGCCACCTCTTCCAGTACTACGCCTGCTTTCATGCGACCCTCGTCTAACGAAAATGCCACACGACTGGGCGCCAGATCATCGATCGCCGTTGACACGTCCGCTCCCCCTTCGACTTCCCATGTAAGACACGTACGCAGGACCCTGTCCCCGCTCGTACTTCCCCCCGATCCGTCGTCCTCGGCACCAGCGTCCATTGTTAGCGATGATATCTTGCTCAGGTATGGTACACTACTTAGCGATGGGGATGCATTCAATGGCCGATCGCGCAGACGGGCCGCCGATAGCCCAGTTCCGAATCTGGATCGTGAGGTCTCTTCCCATCTGGAGGTTTATCTGGGCGAACAACCGCGTACAGTGTTCGTTTTCTGGCACGCCAATATTTCCTTACGTTTTTATCAGCAGGATTGCCACAAAGTCGACTTGGTGACCGTGTCAGAGTCATTAGGGAGCATTCTGTGAAGCGGGAATCTGTTCCCTCTGTATTCGATGTCTTCAACATCGGCGAGTCCTCCCAGGAGCGAAACAGGCCCGCCAGAGAATCTGCTGTGCCCCGATATACATCCATCGCAGGTGCGTTCCTCGCAATAGAGAGCTTGCAGGTGTAAACTGAGTAATATGACAAATAGAACCCGTGCCCCCACGTGTACCTGGAACCCACACCGAGAGGTCTAGGGGCCCTGCACCCATCACTACCGCAGTCAATACCAACCAGGTTTCTTCCCAAGACATTCATACCCGCGTCCACTCCTCGTGGACATCCATCCCATCATCCAACTCTCTCATGTCCGAAAGTGCATCCGAGCGACGACATGCCCAAGCTCTGGAACGGTTTCGCGCGCGGCTCCCTCGATCAAGTTTCGATGCAGACGATGAGTCAGACAGTCGGTGGTCGGGTAGCTCGCGGGGCGAGAGTGGTGATCTGGGTGCTGCATCGCCGGTACCGCCGAGTCCGAGTGTGGAGAGTGCGCCAGGCACTGGAACGAGCTCGCATTTCCCTCCACTTGGTGGTGCCACGCGTGCGCCGCTGTCGACGACGAACAGGGCAGAGCCGTCGACGTCGACGTCGATTCAGCGTTCTTTCTCTGAGCTGTTTGCAGAGACGCAGAGGAATGTGAGGCAGGAAGGGGCTGATACTTGGCTACTCGACTGGGATACGTCGAGAGTGACAGAAAGAGAACGACAACGGGAACGGGAACGACAACTAGATCGGGAACGACAACGTGAAAGGGTGTGGGAATGGGAGAGGGAGCGAGAGCGGCAGAGAGAACGATCGGGTCAGGATGGCCGAGGTAGGAGTATTGCTTCTGGGTCGAATCTAGCTTCGACGAGCTCTGCAAGAGAGGAATCTTCGCACCCTCCTATACCCGCTTCGTCGGTTCTGCCAAGGCCATCTTTGGGTCAACTCGGCGTTGGGCCCAGCACGACGACCTCGAGTACGACCGCGACGACCACGACCACGAACAATGGCCAACAGTATTCGTACAGCAACCTGAATCTGTCGTCTTACAATCTGGGTTGTTCAGGGACTCGCTGAGGAGGAA
>JBBPOE010000650.1:0-16302 GCA_038091295.1 Tylopilus felleus | reverse complement strand
CATGTCCTCCTACTACGGCAACCGCTCCCCAAACCTGCCCAGTCGTAACTCGTCTGGCATCCGCGTCCGCGAGACCTTTGCTGCTCCCCCTTCGCGCCCACTCACAGCATATTCCATGATACCCTCTTTGTCTCAGAAGAAGGCAACGCGAATGCGCTCCACGCTCCTCGATGATCCCAGCATGATCGAGAAGCCGTGGCTCTCAAAGAAAGACCCATACGCGCGGATCGCGTACTTCATGACCTACGGCGTCGCATTCCTCGGCATCGTCGCCTCTGCGGCTCGATGCTATTTCGGGTACAAGAGCGTGCCCATGATCAACGGAAACTTGTGTATGGTGCTGGATGAAGAGTTCAATACCGACACAGACACCGTCTTCGGCTCTGGCGGAAATTGGTTCCGCGAAATCGAACTCGGAGGCTTTGGGTCAGTAGTCACTCGGCTCCGGAGTCTATCAAGCACACTCACTTCTCATTTGCGCTAGTAACGGGGAGTTTGAGATGACCACATCGTCATCAAACAACTCCTACGTCCAGAATGGGTACCTCTATATAACACCAACCTTGACGTCAGACGTCATCGGCATGAACAACGTGTTGAATGGCTATACGTATAACCTGACTGACTGCACTTACAACCAAACCAACCCCGAAGCTCTGCCTGGTGGCACCAACAGCTCGACGTTCAATCCAACCGCGTACTACCAAGCATGCGGTGCAGTAAGCAACACTACCGGTGGTGCTGTCATCAATCCTGTCCAAAGTGCGCGCATCAGTACGCGAAACAGCGCTAGCATCCGATACGGTCGAGTAGAAGTCAGGGCGAAGCTTCCAAGAGGGTAAGCGTCTTCTAACTTCACTTGGACAGCACGATACTTACCAATGTCCACTTGCACAGTGACTGGGTAGGCATTGAATAACCTTCCACGACTGGGTACTCACCATTCTGTAGCTTTGGCCAGCTATCTGGATGCTTCCCGTGAATAACACGTATGGACCCTGGCCAATGAGCGGTGAAATTGACATCATGGAATCCCGCGGCAATGCCCGTTCATATCCCAACCAGTGAGATTAAACGCCTTCCTTTTTCGAGCGCCACCGCAAATGCTAACGGGAATTTGTAGAGGAATTGACTACGTCCGCGGTTCGCTTAACTGGGGTCCATTGTCGTTCCTGAATGCCTTTTATAAAACCTTCGGGTGGTGGACACAGCGCCGGACCGACTACGGGGAAGCATTCCACACTTATGTGCTGGAATGGACCTCGAGCTTTTTGTGAGCCCCTTTTCCTGCACTTCCGCAGCATCCCGGAAGGATCGATACTGACATCAACCGTGCTGAAGGCGCATCTACGTTGATTCGAGACTCACCTACATGCTCCAACTGAGCTTCAACGAACCTTTCTTTAGCCGCGGCGACTTTCCTCCCGTTGTCGAAAACGGGTCGACGCCGATCGTGCTTACGAACCCCTGGATAAACGGAACTAATGCCACACCGTTCGACCAACGTGAGCATCGCTCTCGGCTAGGCATTGTAACGGACCAGTATTGATGCGAACACGTTTCTTTTCTTCTTTTTCTTCCTAGCGTTCTATTTGATCTTGGATCTCGCCGTCGGCGGCACGAGCGGGTGGTTTCCAGATAACCTAGGTGGAAAGCCATGGTTGGACGGTTCCAACACAGCCATGCGGTCATTTGCGATGGCCCAAGATCAGTGGTATCCTACTTGGGGATCCGACGGAGAAAGCCAGTCGTTCATCGTGTACGTCGCCATTCATGTTTGTTTATCTTTGTTTCCCGACCGAGCGTTGACGTTCCACCGCGCGATGTAGCGACTACGTCAAGATGTGGCAGCTCTGCTGAGCGCATAAAACCGGGAAGAACGGAGGGGATTCTCTTACTATTCGGGACACTATTTATTTAATATAAATTGTCGTCATTGGTCTTGGGTGTTCAACTTCGCCACGTAATCGTGTACTTGTTCTAGGACCTAGGTTCTATCGCCGTGAATTGATCCAAACGTTCAAAAAACATGTCTTACCTACCGATATACGCGTCGTCGTCTCTGAGGAAGGAAGAACTCGGTCATTCTACGGGATCGTTGTGGTATGAGTCTATCAGACTGCGGCCGTCTACTGTGGGATGAGATAAGATGCCAAGATTTATTTGGCTAACTGCGGTTATGACATAAGCTCGGGTGACTAGTCACAAAGGCAAACAAATGTATATACGGTATAATAAACTGGACAAGATCTCTAGCGAATGAAATGATGTTCAGGTAAGAAGAGATGTAAAGAAGTAGCCGGGAAAGGAGAAAGGGAAGCACCTAGCCCATCGACCTCATTTGTATCACGTGACATTCAAGTTGGCCGCAGGTTGTGCAGGACTTCCTCACTGGCAGCTTGCTGCTGTCCCTCTCGCCTGAAACGTCGCTCCAATACCATGTATTTTGTGCCAGGGCGAGCTTCCTATTGAGATTCATCACGAAATCATTTCCAGCCTTACCGTTATTCCACATTGGTCATATTAGTTACAGCGTATATGCAGAAAGGATATCCCGTTCAAGTTTGCATCCTCGAACACCTTCGAAAAGAAGAAGAGGAGATTGCATCTACAATAATAAAAAAACCACGACGTTGAATAAAAAAGGGGGATGTCGGAGTGTCAGTCTGCCTCAGGCCCGAATGCCACCACGCATCGTTACAATTTAATCCAAAGGGCAAATACATCCACACACTGCGGTGTTCGTGACAGTCATGGCATGATCGAGGCAGCCAATAACTTATCAAGCCACGGTGTTGGTCGTTTGTACGCGGATCTGGGAGGTCAATGCAACGTCGTTCTCGACGCTCTCTTCGGTGGCGACTTGGCTGTACACGCATGAGCACATACACATCGAATTTGACGTGTAATTACCTTGGTTCAGGTGGACGAACGCCGAGAAGCGACCTGACAACTCTGCACGAAGCGATGTTGCTAGGACGAAGCGGAGTTAGGCCTTGTAGCTCGACCGTGATTCGAGCACACGAAATACCTTGCAGTTGTTGCTACCGCGAGCGCGTCAGCCAAGTCATGCGTATGCCAGCACGGATAAATGACTTACCAGTAAGACCAGTAATACCGACTAAGACTAGCACACATTTGAATTATTGCGCAATTCCAGAAGGGGATTAATCTTACGAGTCACATCAAGGATCGCAAATACCTGATACTATGGATGAGATTACAGTAGGCAGAAAAGTGCGAGGGGCCCACCGTCGGGGGGATATAGGTCACCATCGCCACGGCAAAATACACGATGCCTTGCGCACGCAACCGCTTGGCCAAAGGCGATTTAGAGGTCTGTCTTGATAGCCCCACGGTGGCGAACACGAGGACCAAGAAATCGAGGAACAGCGCTTCCGCACCATCAAGTATCAAGAGACCACTCAACCAGTTTGACTTACAGTATATGAAAACAGCCCCGTTCAGTGCCGGACGCGCGACAACAACAACACACCGGGTTCCGATCTGGGCCCCTTGAAGGTTTGCAACATCTAACCACAAAATAAAAGAGGTTGACAGGATGATAGACATAGAACGGCTCCGTACCCAAGGCCAATATGACCCAGTGCCCTAGCACCAAAATCAATAATAGCATGCGCACTAAACGGGAGTCTTTCCAGATCACCCATCTGCGCACATTGTGAGATGAAAACGACCAATGTACTTTGGTTAGGTACTCACGCGCGAATCACGAGATTTATTGAGGTCGCTCCTAGACCGATGTCCCCAGCCAACTAAAGATTTCACAGCTTGTCAATGAAAGCACGCGATGCAACCACATTGTTGCTCACCGCTGTAAACATGGCAGTAGCTAGCAATAGAGAGATAAGTTGAATTGAATGAGGTGATGATAACGAGAACTAACGTAGGCAAAAGAATTTGTCTGACGGTGGATTCGACCGAATAGCACTGGGGTTGAACGAAAAAGGAATTAGTTACGCCGTCACGGTGGACCATTACTCCCCAACACTTACAGTAAAAGAAGGGAAATGAATGTGAACACCCGTCCAACAGTATAAGAGACCTTCGTCAGGTGTTATCTTCCTGAACCGCGTCAATAAAAGTGCGACGACTCACCAGAGGCCATCTGAACCCTAGACGACCACGAAGAACTGCGTATTCTACACCGAGAGATGAGAGATACTCCCACCTATACAGCAATTTGAGAACGTGGCTCTCAAGATGGAGACGGCGAACGTACCCATAAAGGCCCAGCAGAAGAAATGAAATATTCATATAAATGACATCTAGCTGAGCTTCCTCAGCTGGGGAGGACCATGGAGCCATTTTTCCGGTTCGGGAGTACAGCTAGTCAAACGGGGTTTTGCTTGGTGCAGTGAGGGGACGGTTGGCGAAAAGGCCCAATGATCGAGATGGAATTTGACCAGCGACCTAAATACACTGTTCTGCAGTTCACCACACTGTCACATCCATCGACATTCTTCCAAGTGACGGAATTGGAAAAGAAAATTCTCACAAACCTTCAGGGCGGTACAATGTTTAGCCCACCGCGTCGGCTTAGCGATCAGGGCATGGAGATACCAGCTTGAATTTTGAGGGCTAAAGTACGAAACAAGCGAATTTCTCTCGAACCCGGGCACGTGGTCGTGTGTTGGTCTCTTGGCCACTCGTCACTTCAGTGAAGTGGCTGGTGAGAAAAAGATTCCAGGACTTGCGGCAGAATGGGGCAAGCCATCTAGACACCGACCCTGCCAGCCATTGATTGACCAGTGATGACAATGGACCTCACTGAGTGCCTCTTGGCCAACGGCACGACGGTATCGTGGATCGAGGCAGGTACGTATAAAAATGGTTATATGTATGTTGAACAGCAGTCTCATCCCCACGGGTCCCTACGAGCCATAACGAGGGACGCTGTCAACCCTGGCATGAGAACTGCCTCGTAACCTGTCAGGGCGTGGTCAACTTGAGGTCAACTACGTCATCCTTGAGTGCTGACGAGTATCAAGGGTAAGCTGGCCAAGAGTCCGTAGTCACAGAAGATCGATAACACGACATGACGAGAGACGTGTAGAGGTTGACGGTAGCTGACGCAGATATGGAAGACACCGCTCATCCTTTCTTTTCGGCAGCAGATGTGACTGCGGATGAGAACGATGGTTTCCCAACCAACACGAGAATATGTGGTCTGAGTCGACAGGTATCACTTTGGTAATATAACTCCATTAGCACAACCCGTTATCATACCAAGAAGGATTCAGGCTGGTCGGACCTATTTGGAGTACTGAACAAATGTGGAGAATGAAGACCGGTACATGCTGATGTTCTCAGTGATTCGTACGAACGGAACGGGGTTCCGTGTTCATCTGGGAACTTGAGGGGAGCATTTGGGAGTAAGATGGGACAGTAAACTGCCAAGATCAAGAATGTAGGTGAACGTTGGGATCAGCGCGGAGCGCACCGACTTGAACGTGAACACTTGCTCTGTGAAGGGTTAAACGAGATCGTGAATACTTCTTTAACTAGTGTCTTGACGAATTGCTATAGCCCCATGCTGCGCAGCAAGAGCTCATTTCACGGATGGCAAATGAATTCCTCGACTGAGAAACTGCTATTCCCTTCTTAGACGAGGAAAGGTTTCAGTAAAACTCAAGAAATACAGAAGAGAAGGGTTGGGCGTGCCTAGATAAATCCTTTGTAATTAGGAATCGTACCTAGATGCGCGATACGTGCCATTCTAGTTCGCACATCGGCCTCCCACTTTGCATATGCTAGGATCGTGCTTCGAATGGTCATTATTGAATGATGGCGATGTGCACCTGTATTAGATTCCAACCATCGACGGCTCGAGATAATGACTACTCCATAAGACCTCGGAAATTCAGAGGTGTACTTGGTTGCGAGTGTACATATTTCCCGAAAACTATATGAACTTCCGGTGGTTGCGTGGTTGCACGGAAATGAACACAGATCAATGGCATGCACCATATCGGGTGATCGTAGCTGTCATAAAACGATGATCAAGCTTGACTGCTCGTGCATTCAGGGGTCTCTCACCCCATGTTGTGCGGCCGGAGAGATATCAGTTGGGGTTGAACATCATGGAGTAATGCTCACCTTCCACGGGGCGAAAGTGAGTGTTAGCTGAGATGAGTACATGATGCAACGGTAGAATTTCAGAAAGAAAATAGATACAAGGTGAGGATAACATCTATTACAGGACGGAGCCAAGTTTGTTCACCGCAGAGCGTAAGCCAGACTACGGACGGTTACATTACCACTTGCATCGCATCACGCTAGAAAATAACGAGTGTTGCAGTAGAACTACCGCATTCTTCCACAATAGCCTTGGGATCCGAGAAGACTCGCGGACCCAAGGGCCGATGGTAAGAGAGACACTCGGGTCACAGCAATCATGAGCGTAGCTGGTTTTTGTTTTGCTAATGCAAAGAATAAGTGTCAAAGTGCGTCGCTTCTAGCAAAGGAAACCAACTAGTGTTAATATTTCCGACTCGAGGACTTTCACTTCCTCTTCAAGGCGCTGTCGCTGCTTCGACAACATCTGAACCCTACGTTCCTCGCGTTTATTCGCAGTTGGCGCCGTTGCTGCGCGAGACTGCACGGCTTGGGCTACTTCTACCTATCTCGATCACCTGGTTGATGATTTCGTCTCTTTTCGGATAAGGAGTATACCTTGCTTTGGATCAAAGCCTGCTTGCGGCTGAGGGCCTTCAGACCTTTTCCCGCACGCTCTATAAGCTCGTTGATCTGTGGTTCGATCTCATCTGCGAGGTCTGCTTTGTATCTACGCACGGTGCCTTCGTCCATGAGGAGGAAGACCTGTAGGCGGTGAGCTAATGATATAATGAGAACATGACACATACCTTTTGATTCTCCAAGACCTTACTCATCCTCGGTAGATCAAATGTTCCGTTACGGAGGAGTTGCTGAGCCTCGTACGCCTGCTTATCATGAGGTCCACTATCGATCAAGTAGTGATTGGTGTTACCTCTTCACAGCAGTCCTCCATTGCGAGCACACATTCTCGCAGATTTGGGGGGCAGACTGCATTGGCATCCCCACGAAGTAAGTCGTGTGAACCTGCAAAGATTGATTCTCTCGGCCTGGGTAACGTTGAAAGACGGGGCATCGGAACGCAAAGCAACGTGTCTCGGCAACACGGTTGTGTGAATGAATCGGAGACCGAAAAAGTTCATGAGGGATATAAAATGGTCGAACTCCGATTTTCATGACTTTTTCAAGTGTCCATCCAACCGCACGAAAACGTTAGCCGTTGGCGCAGAGTTACTTCTGAATAGCGGTTGGTTTCAGGTTGGTGGAGCGAGGTGTCCGTTCGGGTGCTCACAAGATCGAGCGTCGTTGCCTGGCTCGCTCTATCAGGTCCCTTGTGGCTGAGTCCGCTTTACGGTGTTGATTCGTCGCAGGGGATTGAGGGCTGATGTAGGGTGGCCGCGCGGCGTCATATTCCTGTATCTTCCGTACCCGCTTCTCTCGCGAGGAGTTGCTACTATGTGGCCTTGACGGTTGGGCGAAACCATGACGCATACAATTCACTGAAAAATGTTCTTGCAATAAAGCCTTTTTAACTCTTACCGCGTCGACAGACTAGAATCCCTGCCACTGACCTTGATGAAGGTATGGAGCCATTTCGCAGTTCGTGAGAGGCACTTGATCATAAACGCAGAAAAGTTGCGACCCATCTACTTTCATTTACATTGCCTTCTAATTCCATCTGTTGTGGAAGCATATGAGTATGTGCTTCAGACAAATCCAAAGTGCAAGGGAAATTGACAAGCAAGGTTTGGGTCTTGACGATTGAAAGTGTAATTTTCTCACTCTACTGCAGTAATTTTCGTGTTCAAGCACAACCCTGAGCTGCCGGGATCATCATCAAATAGCGCAGGAGCGTTAGTAACCCCCGCGGTATTACTTGGCGGCCTGCTCCGTTGCGACAAGATTGCTCGTGTACCCGCTAATTCAAGGGCTGGACCGACTGGCGCTCAGCTCTCAGCAGTGAGTCATAAATGCTTGCTTCGTTGAACGACTATCACACCGAATGGTACCATTGGTCGATCAAGGCATTGACGTGAGTCGACATGGCGTACGGTATGGCTGGCTCATACTCATCAGAGACAAGTGTAGCACTGTGCTTAACCTAGGCTACAATCTCGTGTGGATGTGCTACATTACCCCGCATGTCGGACATTGCATTCGGTGGGTCCTGATTTTCCCTTTTGGCTGACCTTCACATTTGGATATTGCATATTCACCAATATTACAACCTCACCCTCGTCCTTTTGAGGATGTTTTAGAGGACCAAACTACCCAAGCGGCGGAACGAGGCAATCCTTTCTATCGTTGTTTTCAAAATTTTGCTGTAGTTGCGCTGTGTCGTGATATCGCTGATGTCAATTATGAGCTCGGTTCGGTGTCTTGTTCCATACTACCCATACAATGCCGATATTGTTCAACGGGACTGTTCATAAGTTCGCCTGATCGCACTTTGTCTGCAATACTAGTACACGGTCCTGTCTTGATGGACACGAAGTACCAGTCTACCTTGATTTGGTAGTTTTTTCTCATGCGCGGTCCTCGCTCTAAATTTTTGTGTGTTATTACGCTGGTTGTCTCGAGATGCAGACACTGCGAGGGGTGCCTTGCTCATGGCACTGGGCACTTCGCTCACGTCCTCGACCGTCGCCTTCAAAGTTCTTTTCGGTTTTTCCCCTGGGTTGGCGGCCTGCCTCAACTGCCACCGCGCATGCCCCAGAGGGTACGGAATTACCGCAATTCACCTACCCCAAATACGACCTCTCAGAGGCAGACCTCAAGCGAATCAACTTCCAGAGGAACATCGGTGTTTCCGCACACATCGACTCTGGCAAGACCACCCTCACGGAGCGTATCCTCTATTATACTGGTCGCATTCGTGACATTCATGAGGTTCGTGTCGCGTGACCTCGAAATACCATTCCGCTCAAACAATACACACAGGTCCGTGGTCGGGATGCCGTCGGTGCGAAGATGGACAGCATGGAACTCGAACGCGAAAAAGGTATCACCATCCAGAGCGCGGCCACTTTTTGCGACTGGGAAGCACCATCCCCCACCACTGGCAACAAGCAAAAGTATGCTATCAACATTATCGATACCCCTGGTCGGTCATCTTTTTTTAGACAATACGAACTCCCACTGACTCGAGGAATGACACAGGACACGTTGACTTTACCATTGAGGTCGAGCGGGCCCTCCGTGTGCTTGATGGTGCCATCCTCGTCTTGTGTGCTGTTTCTGGTGTTCAGAGCCAAACCACTACGGTCGATCGTCAAATGCGTCGCTATGACGTCCCTCGGATCTCATTTATCAATAAAATGGACAGGTGGGGTTTAGTCAATTGCCGTGATATTCAAACATTAAGACGTGTCTTTCAGACCTGGGGCAAATCCCTGGAGAGTAATAGGTCAAATTCGATCTAAGCTCAAGATTGCCGCCGCGGCAGTCCAGGTTCCTATCGGTGTCGAAGACGAACTCAAGGGTGTTGTGGATTTGGTTCAGTGGAAGGCAATCTATAATGAGGGCGATAAAGGGTACTTTCATTTAATTGTGCCCTTCGACCGTCAACCTCATTCATATGATCGTTTAGCATTAAAGTCGTGGAATCAGACGAGATCCCACCTTCGGTCATCGATCTCGCCAAGGAAAAACGTGCTGAGCTCATCGAACAACTCGCCGAAGTCGACGACGAAATTGCGGACATGGTTCTTGCCGATGAAACGCCCTCTGGCCTTCAGATTGCCGAAGCCATTCGCCGCGCAACCGTTGGTCTCAAGTTCTCCCCTGTCTTCCTCGGTTCGGCTATTAAGAATACGGCTGTACAACCTATGTTGGATGGTGTCTGTGCTTATCTTGCTAATCCTGCCGAGTCGGTCGTTACTGCACATGATACAAGGTTTCCACACGGTTCACCTCCGGTTCCGCTTGTCCCTGCTGCTGAAGCACCTCTCGTTGCATTGGCTTTCAAGTTAGAGGAAGGTCGATTTGGACAGTTAACCTACATGCGGGTATACCAGGGTACTTTGAAGAAGGGAGCTTTCATCTTCAATGCCCGCACGGATAAGAAGGTCAAAGTGCCTCGCTTGGTCCGTCTGCACAGTAACGAGATGGAGGTCTGTAGTTCCTCTCTTGTCCCCTTGTTTGCACACTCAACACCACTTTGCAGGACATAGATTCCATTGGCCCTGGTGAAATTTGTGCTGTCTTCGGTGTCGAGTGTTCGTCTGGTGATACTTTTACGGATGGCTCTTCGAGTTTCTCCATGGTTAGTGCTTTTGCGAAGGTGATGGATTAGACTCATGATCGTGCAGACGTCCATGTTTGTCCCTGAGCCAGTCATCTCGTTGGCGATCAAGCCTGAAGGACAAGAGACGCCCAACTTCTCTCGCGCTCTCAACCGTTTCCAGAAGGAGGACCCGACATTCAAGGTTCACATCGACCGCGAGAGTAAAGAGGTATACGTCGTTTCATTCTTTCATCCTGACTTTATCTTACCCATGTTTCAGACCATCATTTCTGGAATGGGTGAACTCCATCTCGAGATATACATTGAACGAATGCGTCGTGAATATGGCGTCGTTGTTTCAAGTGGTAAACCTCGCGTCGCTTACCGCGAGACGATCGCAGAGCGTGCCGAGTTTTATCATACGCATAAGAAGCAAACGGGTGGTGCTGGTCAATTTGCTCGAGTAATCGGATACGTGGAGCCCATCCCGTTCGATCCTGAAAATGGACAGGATAGGGAGTTTGTGAACACGGTCATGGGAGGCAACATCCCACACAACTACATTCCTGCATGTGAGAAGGTGCGTGATCGTGTTCCGGTGGCGTCTCCACGAGGTGGAAGCTCACAGAAGTTCATTAAACTGACTGCCACGCTTTACGTCTTCTAGGGCTGGTTCGAAGCACTCGAGAAGGGCACGCTCTCGGGGAACCCGATCGTTGGTGCCCGGATGGTCCTCCAAGATGGTTCGTACCACGTCGTAGACTCTTCCGAGCTCGCCTTCCGCATCGCAACCATTGCCGCCTTCCGTGAAATTTATTCGAAGACGAAGCCAATCATTTTGGAACCGATCATGACGGTCGAGGTCGTTGCGCCGGGCGAGTTCCAGGCGGCGGTGATCGGGAGCTTAAATGCTCGGCGGGGGACGATTTTGGATAGCGAAGTGCGGCACGAGGAGTTTACGTGTACCGCGGAAGTACCGTTGAACGACATGTTTGGGTATTCGAGTCAGTTGAGGGGGGTGACGCAGGGCAAGGGAGAGTTCAGTATGGAATACAGAGTGCGTTCCCTTTTTTTTTTCTTGTGGGTCTCGAAGCTGAAGAGGACTGACGGCATCTCCTTTTGGTAGACTCACTTGCCAGTGCTACCGCATGTGCAGAAAGAGCTCGAGGAAGCTTTTAAAAAGACTATGCCTCAGGCAAAGAAGTAGATGTGGTCGTCGACGAGGTGAGACTAGAGTTAGAGTCGAGCATCTTATCATTGCGCATATAGAACTTATTGCATCCACTTATTATTGTACGCAATTATCTACTATCGTTAATACGCATCCTCTCTCATGAATTGGTCAGAGACAACTGACGAGCGAGGCGTTTTGCTGTACAGCTCTGCCGCATTGAACTTCAGCTTCAATCATGGGTCAAATGATTATCCGGACCCACGTTCGTATGTAGTCCACGCTATGACATCTGAGTCAGTTGGTCCGTTCGCCCATTCACCACGGCGAACTTATCTCTTCATTGGCATAAAACCAACCCTGATCGTGATGGGTGATGCCTGCGAGCAGCCTGAGATTATCGCTACGGGATTCCTATACATTGTTCGTGTCCAAGTCTTGGCTGATTACGGAAAGCCATCCTAGTTCAGCGTCAACACTCACTGACGTTTTCTCTAGGCCTGCTGCACTGGCTCCCACTCCAATGACGGGACACGCATGTCATCCTGGCGGTATCTTCATTGGCGGTCATCTTCACTTACGCGCACAACGTGAACGCAACAGGTGTACGTAGCAACGTGGGATCGATGCGTGTATCCCGACACTTCAAGGTTCAAGTGCAGTATGCCCTCATGTTTTCCCATGTCATGCGCTGAGCTGCTCAGGCGCGTTCCGTCTGAATGAGGAACACCGCGGCGAGGTGATCCGGTCATCGTGTATGACTGCTAGTCCTTCTCCCTCGCTGTCACCACTCTATACTCCCGGTCTCTTGATAGCTCAAGTACGACGGGGGCGATCGTCGGCACGTTGCTTGTTGTCTCGCGATGCAAAGCTGCTGCGAGGTCGTTGATTAGTCGCACCTGATCATAGCGCATCCACGACGTGGACATTAAGAAAAAGGCACATCACGCCTACGACAGGGGGGAACAACGGATCGTCGCAACAACATTGGAGCATTGAAATCTCAGCAGTCGTACGCTTCCAAGCCCGGACTCGATGCCAGACATTTCCAGTGTTGTGGTCATGGAGAAAGGATACAGCCGTTGGCTACTGCAACGAAAGGTTAGTTGCCTAAGGTGTGTATTTGACATCAGGGAGATTGGAAGTATCCCAACCCACATATTTTTAAGCATGATCTTCACTCTGAAGATGGGCCATGACAGAAACATTATACCCATGTGAATAAGGGTAAGGCGAGTTTCGTGGCCAGGTCGCCTCGCTGGACCGAGGTGTAAAACACGTGAAGGTGTCTCACATTGCGAGAGGTGGTAGTTGACGGAAATACGCTTCCACCGATCGCAGTGCTAGGTTCCCAAGCTACAATCACATGTCAGCTATATCAGAAATGTATGCATGTACTCATACCGAGTTCTCAACATGCGTTCCTGAGTCACGCTAGTAGCAGATGGGAGCAGGTGGGCAACGTACACGTAGCATGTCCGCCTGACGTCGAACATTGTTTGCGAAATCCAGGAGCTTTGATTGGTCATGACTAGCCAGTCGAAATGCTGCAGACAAGTTCAACCAGCAAGTATCGGGGAGACGACCTCCTACTAGTAGTTGAATCTGGAGGTTTATCGGCCTTTCCCATGTGTCACTCCACATTGTATTTTGAAGGTTTAGATCATTACATAATTTTGATCTGACCCGACCCGACGTGTGGTTAAGTTTGCCGAGCACCTCCGATTCAATCTCCGAAGTTCGGAGTCAAGACGAACGAGTGCAAATCCCCATGATGACTTTGCGCAATCGAACTCTTATCTCTTCTGACGATTCCGGGCAAGGTGCAGCGATCGACTGCTACAAGGTCAAAAACGTCGCCTTTAACACCGCTTCTCAATGAGTCTGTCCTAACACATGCGCCTTGCGTACACTTCCTGTGACCCCTTTGGCAACTGAGGTCGGGCTCGAACTCACGTATGCCCTCAGACACACGATCAGTAAGTGTTGAATGAGTACGGGTTGATTGGAGCAAATGCGCAGCATTAGTTTTCACGTTCCGTTTGTTGGAAATACATGCTAACCGTATGGTCGCGCGATCATAAGGTATCCATGACGCAACGCAACGCACCAACCAGTAATTTCACATCAGGGCCAGGGGAAACACCTACTCTACCGTCTGGCAGTGCCTCTGAGGCAGTCAACAATCCTTTTCAAAATGCCTGCCGAATTAATGCACACTCGCGTAGCGGCATGTGGAATCCGTCCTCAATTATCAGGATCCTCGTGCCATCTTAGGCACTGCTTCAAGTTTATCTGGCAGGGACCGCGTGGTCTCCGACGCACACCATGACTACACCGGTTCGGTTCGTTGACCCATATGATGTATGCACAAGGTGGCTGTATTCTGAGCGACTCTTATCATCACATGGCAGGAATACGAACCACTCGTCTGTACGAGGGTCTTGGCGCTGGTTTACCGTATAAAAGGTGGGCAACGCTAGACCTTCATCAGGAATCCTCGCCTCCCATTTGTGACACTCACTCCTTTAAAATGCGCTTCACGCTCGCGACGTCCATCGTTGCGCTGGCCGTTTTGGCCGCCGCAGTACCCCAGCCCGTCGTCAAGAGGACCGGATTGGCCGTTCCAATCACAAAGCGTTCTAAATTGGTGAACGCTGACAAGTCCGTCGATTTTGATGCACTCAACGCTCACGTTGGATCAGTGAAGGCGTATGTCCTACGTTTCGTTACATCGCATCTACTCATACAATCTTTCTAGTAAGATTCTTCGCGGCTTCGCTAATTACGAGCAGAACACCGGGTCGAGGCACCCTTCTGCTTTGAATGAGTCACGAAAACGGGGGACCGGCGATCCCCTGACTGATGCCAACAGTGAGCTCTGGTATGGCGGCATCTCAGTGGGTACTCCCGCCGTCTCCTTCACTAGTGTGTTTTTTTTGCACTCCTGATTTATATCTACCCTAACCTCCTTTACAGTCGATTTCGACACAGGTTCTAGGTAGGCATTTACTTGGAAGCACGTGCTGAATTCTTTCTTAATTCGACGACAGCGACCTCCTTCTGCCAGGGTCCAACTGTGACTCGAATTGCAGCGGTCACACTCTTTATGACCCCTCTTCTTCATCAACTGCGCAAGATGTCGGTCAAACATTCACTCTCAAGTATGGAGATGGAGCCATTGTATCAGGTGAACAGTACACCGACACCGTGTCCCTTGCTGGCTACACCGTATGTCTCGGATTGCTTCAGAGTGTGATATTCTCTGACAGCCGAGTAGGCGACCAGTCAGACTCTTGGTGCTGCGGCGAAATATTCTACCGGATTTGCAAGCCCTGAGTTCCTCCCAGACGGTTTGATGGGAATGGCGTTCCAGTCTATCTCGTCTTATGGCGCTAGCCCTGTCTTCCAGACCCTCGTATCTGAAGACCAGGTGGATTCGGTGTTTTCATTCAAGCTCACCTCTTCTGGAGCCGAACTATACATCGGTGGATCGAACTCTGCCCAGTACACTGGTGATTTCACCTATGTGCCTGTGACGCAGGAGGTGAGCTGAAGCGTCGTGTGTACGTGGGCACGTACTCACATGTGTAATTCAGGGTTACTGGCAGGTGACCATGGACGGCGTTGAGAGCAACAGCCAGACGCTTCTTAGCAATGTCGATGCTATCATCGACACCGGCACCACCCTCATCGTTGGCCTTCCCTCGGATGTGTCACAGCTGTACAGTGCCCTCGGTGGCACCGCCGCACCTAACAGTGTCGGTCAGGGCTACTATACCTGTAAGCCCGAACCCGATTGCGTCTATCGGCTCGACTGATACCCTGTAGTCCCATGCGATTCTTTCCCAAGCATTAACCTTGCCTTTGGCGGCCAATCGTTCCCGATTCCTGCCTCGGCCCTCAACCTTGGACCGGCGTCGTCTGGTTCGTCTGATTGTGTCAGTGGTCTCGTGGGCCCGGACCTTGGAACTTGTGCGTTTTTTATCTCTTTCTCGGTGTCTTTGCAAGACCGTCGCTGAACCCTCCTCGCAGCGTTCTGGATTATCGGGGATGTTTTCCTCACCGGCGTCTATACCGCATTTGACGTCGGCAACACGCAAGTCGGGTTTGCACAGCTTGCTTGAGCCGGGTAGTGTGGGTCAGAAACGTTCGTTCTCTGTTGTATGTAACCTGTTCGTTTCTTGTGTGTGGACTTACGATATGCGTTGAGAGTGGGCATGTTTGTAATGACTTGTCATGCACGAAAACGAACGTGTACAGTTATGCTTTGACGTGTCCATTTTCCTGAGCGTAACGACTGAAAACGTGGGGTATCTTCCAGTACTTGGTGAGTAGAGTCACTGTGACCAACCCTTTCTCAGCAACCGTTCGAGACTCCAAGCCTGACGAGAGGCGGCACCGCGTCCAAAGCGGGCACATACGATATGATATGGATCGTTACACCTCAGGGCCACTGAAAGTCTGAGACGGCCTGTCCACCTGACGACATTTGAATCTTTTCGGCATAACGGCCCGATCGCGAAGTCCTCTTTCAATCGTGTGAATCTGCGCCCAGTATTGAAAACGGATCCCAAGTTGGCAAGTTCGTCTTCGAGAGCCGATCTGCAATCAACTCGATCCAGAATTGTGCTCAGCAGTCCGAAGGGGTCGGTAGGTAGCACGATCCCGGCTCGACGGTCGGTCGAGACGATACCTCAAAGGATGGTCACCATAACAGCGTGGCAACGTGCTCCACACTAATAATTTGCGCTAATCATATGGCGAGTCGAATGTCAGCACGCACGTCATCATGCTAATCCGAGTCGGTCCGAGATCCATTCAGTAA
>JBBPOE010000649.1:0-16332 GCA_038091295.1 Tylopilus felleus | reverse complement strand
ACTGCTCAGCGGTTCCTCATGCCGCTGTGGACGATGATGTATATTGTGGATTTCATATTCCAAAGGGTGAATAATTGGTCGCATCCTTGAGTGATCGAGCGACTATTGACTATATTCCAGGTTCTATGATCCTGACGAACCTTTGGTCAGTATGTTTTGCTCTCTTCAGGAACTAATCTTAATGATCCTGTTCGCTAGGTCGATGGCACACGACGAATCTAGGTTCCCTAACCCACACGCATTTATACCCGAGCGATTCTTGAACGACGATGGTTCACTGAGGCCCAACGAGGTTGAACACATCGCTTTTGGATTCGGTCGACGGATGTGTGTCGGGAGATACTTTGCAGACACGTCCATCTGGTCGGTCTTGGCCAAGGTGTTGGCCGTATTCAAGATATTGAGACCCTTGGATGAGAACGGAGTGGAAATCCCAGTGGAGCCGAGATTCTCGACGGGACTTGTGATGTGAGTGATAATTGTCTTCGTCTTGATCCCGATGAGGGTGCTGATTCTGGTTCTTGGCGTAGGCATCCGCTTCCGTTCAAGTTCAGGATCGTACCCAGAGATCCGGAGATGAATGCCCAGAAACTGGAGCACTTGATTGCGGCTAGCACAGCTTGATGCAATCGCTCAGTTTGATGCCTCGCGGGACAGGAGACATTGTAAAACTAAATATGTTACGAAACACGACACCGGATTCTGCACCATATGAAACTCCAGTTGACCATCTGACGACCAACCACTTTTCGCCTGGGCCGGAGAGGGGCCGATGGAGATCGTTTCCGATGGCCAAAGAACCATGTCCACCATTGATTACCATGATGTTCTCTATGTGATCTTCAGTTCTGTCTCTTGTACAATGCATTCACTGACACTCGGTAAGCTTCAGCGGAGACCACTAGTGCATACCCCCTCGACCATCGACTTCCAAGGTCATCAACCGTGCTCTCAATTACCACGCCGCTCAGTCAACCAACCCTGAAAACAAAGAATTGCGTCGAAGAAACACGCACCATCCGGTAATACCACCTTCTCACCTCCGATTCACATGGTGCTGTACACTATCGTCGACGTCGTCACCACCGTCCATCGCCTCCCCGCCAGCACCTGTAGGTCCTTCGTGAGCGCTTGTAGGGGTTCAAGACGTCGCCGATACGCCCCATTCTGACGTACTACAAGTCGGAGCCAACTCAATCTACGTACATCAATGCCGCAAAGCTCATCTTTCAGCTCCACCACACTGTTCGTAGACCAACTCATTAGTGTATGGCGGATGTAACCATAAAGGAGACACATACGTTCAACGCACCAGAAACATTAGATGGGAATATACCAGTGAGGATGACCTGGCCCCAGGTCGCCACTCAAATGCGGCCTCACCTCGACCGAATTCTCTCCCCGTACCTGAGCCAGCGCACGAGGGGCACCAGTTCAGATGCATCGTGGTGACCAATGGTCGGCATATACCCTGCCGAGAACACGACGAAATCGAGAGGGTTGGGCCACCTCATATTTCCAAACACGAGGTTTTCACTCCGAAGACGTCAATATCCTCCACAAGGATGAGTGTTTCAAGATGTGTAGATTATCTGATACTCGAAGTTCGGTGGTGTCCGCACCAACATGTGAATCATACCGCACCTTGAGGAGTGTAGAAAGATCATTTTGCATAGTCCCCAGCTCGTCAATATCACCTATACCCACCAACGCGAGGTCAGCATCCCACAAAAACCACGCAGACACACGCACCATATTTTCTAACAGCAGCCTCACTCCATCGCACAACTTGTTTAGACATGCATACCAAGTGGGAAAGAGTGGACAGAGCACCGTATCCAACTTTCTCGCTAGCTCGTCTTCCGACCGTGATGAGCGCCTGACAGAGCTTGAGTTCAACGAGACTTGGTCTTCCCTCTGGACGCCGCAAAGTAGGCAATGGTTTGTAACGCCGACGGGAATCAGTGAATTGGTTTCGAGCCTCGGTTGCGCATTTGAGGGGCGCGTTTGGAGCGCAAAATGTGATACTGCATGGAGAGCTTGTACGATGCATCTGGCAAGTTAAGAGTCAGCCAGAGAGAGAAAAGACGCGATGTATGCTTACCTTGAAAAAATCCCAACCAGTTCTGCTGGACAGACGGCGGGACTCGGGACGAAAAGTGCTGCCTCAAAATTGGAGTCCGGTTGACAAGCTGTAATACTCTCCGGCGAATAACTGCTGGACGGATATCACGCGTTAGAACGAGGAAACGTGGGGCGCCGGGTCGGACATACTGACTCGCATTCTCCTGCACGTCGCACGATGGTTGGCAGTGTGACGCGTTACTTGGCTGTTAGTGTTCTTTCTCAATCCTGAGTCCTGTATCTCTTTCTCCTCTTCCACGTGATGATGAAGATATGGGTGGGGACAAGACGCGTCCTCCTCGGCACGCTGGGCCCACTGCGGCGGGCGATTAGTGCTTACGTAACATGTCAATGTTGTCCCCGTTAAACAAACACTTCGGAGAAGCGGCGACTTTTCAGTGTGACTCTTGCCAGTGCCAGTGTATAGTAAGCGTCTTCTCCCTACATGTCATCATATGGTCCTGATGCTTATGCGCTGCCCGGAAGTAATATTTAACTTGGTCTTTGATAATGAAGATGATCCTCCATCCCTCGCAGGTCTTCAACTTGAAGTTGTAGCTGGCTCGACAAGTTTGAGCTAGACGCATCGCACGTTCTGCAAGCCAGCCTAGCTCGATACTAATACATGATACACTCAAAGGTATTGCTTTTATGATATTTTACATCCGTAAGCGTTTTTGCGTGTCTCCCAAACCTCTCGTTATTCCAGTTGAAGCTTTTCAACTTGGATATTTCTACTTATCTGGATTCAATTCTAGACGCCGATTCGTCCTTTCTATATTCCTCCATGTGCTTTCTCGGATCCGTTCCCCAAACTTGACGGATTTACAAGGATCATCAACGAACACGCTATAAATACCCATGTTGCGGTGATTCTCCAAAGCCATCAGAGCATCGAAAGCTTGGGAGGGTGTTGCATGGTCGGACAGCGTTATTGATCACATTCAATATTGCTCGAATGCACGGAGTTCGTCAATATTCTCTGTCAAACGAGAGGACGTGTCTTTCCTGGTACCTTGGAAACTGAACGACCCTTGAATCAGTATCTGAAGGGACGAGGATACACGGAAAGCGCCATATTACGCATTGCTCTCACGAACCCTGTATATCAGAACCTTGGCGCTCTGCGTCCTGCATTACGAGGTTTCTAATTACCGCGAACCATTTTCAGATTGACAAGTGAGCGCAATCGGCAAACGGCGTGTTCCCGGTCGTGTCCGTCTCACCGAGCACGACGGTTTTGATCGGTTTGTGACATGTATCAGCAAGGTTAACCTTTGAAACGGTATCGATACCTGTTTCCAGCACCTCCCATAACTGAGCGCTCAGTCATGATTTGTACCCTAGCCAGGTCGCGCCTTCAATGGCTTCACCTCGATCTTGACCTCGATGCGTCTCACTTAGGAAATCAGTATTTTCCGGTCACGCAGAGATTTCGGAGACCGCCAAGATCCCACCATTCCTGTCGGACGTTTTTCCTCGCACTTCTCGACGTGTACCGTCAGTAGGAGGTGATGACATTCCCAAACAAGCGTGACAAAGGTGTCTCGAACAATTTATTCAAGCAGCACCGCAGGTTTGGGAGGCGATTCAAGGGTTCCGTGCTTGACCCATTTGTTACCGGTTCGTCCGTTCCGTTATCTAGCCGCCTAGGCAATCGGAGCATGCAGGAATGCAGTTACTTTCTTTCAATCAATCTCCGTGACGTGTATGAACGTGTTGCTATAGCGGACAGATTACTCCACGCGGATGGCAGTTTGAGTGGATATCTAAGTTGCATTCTCTCATCATATCGAATACCCTTTCGAGCTCGCTTCGGCGCATCCAGGTTGCAAATCTGGACATCAAAAAATTTTGTTATCGCTCACGCGATCTCAGCCTCGTCCAATGGGAAAATTGACGATGCATTCCTTTGTATCCCTGGATTCTGGGCGTCATTATCGCCTATGAAATGTCCAGGCCCCGGAATGACAATAGCGCGATTTTCGTGTCGCAGCTGACACTTTTTCTCTCTCTATTTTGGTCGTGCTTAGTGATTCAACTGTCGTTTATCCGGTAAAATTACACGGTGTGGAGTGGGTCAGATCTGGATTCTCCGACAGATCCTCCTTTTCCATGCGCTCGTGATAGGCTTTTCTGCTAATGGGCGGTCGGCTTGAAAACGACACCACCTGCATTTGTGTGATTACATAAGCGCGTATTGACCGCAGCGGCGACAGCGCCAAATGGCATTGGCGGACATAGTATCTTTATAACTACGACCAGGATGACTCCAAGACTCGGCTCGCGCACGTCCGCACGGGTACCTCAGGTAGCCCAACGTCAGCTACACATGTCGTCGCCGTCAAGACGCTCGTTCGGTGTCACCAACGCCCTGGGAATACAGCAAGACGGTGAGATCGCAGACGGCCAGGACTCGCGTAGGCCTTTGCGGCGCGCATCCTGGATACGACCAAATATCTTGTCCGTGTTGACGAGTCAGGATGAGGACCCGGGTATCAAGTCCCCAACGTCGGAGCGACCGCCGATCCCCAGCGCACTGCATGTCAGAGAACCAGACGCGACGCCCCTGCCTGTGTTGTCCATGATTGTGTTGTCCATCGTGAGTGCACCATTTTCCCGCTATCCGCCACAGTGCTCAGCGTCGAATAGACCATGCTTGGAGAGTTTTTGTCTGCAAACGTATCGATGCCGTTCTTGCTCTTCATGGTCAAAGGTGTGCCTCCATCTGGTATAGCATCGCGTGACGCCTCTGAAGTGCTCGGTGGTTCTAGGATTCAATGAGTTTCATGGAGAGTCAGAAATTGCCTTTTATACCGGCATTCTAGGTCGGCCTTCACGACCTTTCATTCTCGGACATGCACTTACCCAGCTTGTCCAGTGGCCGCATTTTTCCTCACCCAATTTCTTACCTCCCTATTATGGGTGTGTACCGACCATCTTCAGTGCGCCCCTCTCTGGCTTACCCAGACGTCATGTAGGCTACCGTGGCTGACAAGCATGGTAATCGGACTGTATTGTTCCTTTCTTTGTTTGGGAGTGCGGTCACCGTTTTGGTTTTCGGCACTTGTACAACCTTCCGCCAGGCACTCGTCGTTCGGTTGCTACAAGGGATCTTTGCGGGCGCAGTGGGAGTGGCCCGCGGATGCGTTGCTACTGTAACCGATGCCACCAACGAAGGCAGAGCATACGCCATCATGGGGTAACTGCATTATGCAATGTGTATCCCGAACGGTCACTAACAGTATTTTCACTATAGCTTTTGTTGGGGTCTAGGAGGTGTTGCAGGTGCCATTCTTGGAGGACTGTGTGCGTCATTTCGTAACCGATCATCGTTGCATCCGCTCAAACATACATTCCAGTCGAACGACCAGCGGAAAAGTGGCCAAATGTATTTGGTCATGTCCCATTTTTCATGGATTACCCGTACTTCTTGCCATGCGCTGTTGCTAGCAGCATTACCCTGATCGGTGCGGTCTTTACAATTTCTCTTACTTCCCGCACTCACTCTCACATAGGCTCGATGTTGTCACTTTTCCTTGGGCGAGATGGAGGGCCAAGGGAAGGTGCCATTCGCCTTCCCCCAGAGAAACCTGGAAACCAGCCATCACCAATACCTGAAGAGGAGGAGATTGTAAACGAGCCCATGGAAGCCGAACAACCCACAGGACTATTTGGTGTCTTAAAGCACAAAATCTCGAACTCGTTATCTGTATACACACAATCAAGCTCGCCGGCCGTTCATCCCGCCGAGATCTCCACCACATCCTCCGTCCCACTGATTTCATCACCGTCCCTGGACAGGCCACGATTGAGCCGAGCAAACGGGTCCGCGTATGGCTATGGTGGTAACCAGCGACATCGTCTAGCAAGCACGATCCGGCCGCGGAGGAGCATGTCGAGTACACTTAGAAGTGGGCGGAGTACCTACTTTGATGGCCATCCGTCCTCGTATGAGAGTTCAGATCTCAACTTTACCCAGCGGTTGCTCATGGCGAACGAAAATGCGGTGACGAACATTGCAGACTTGTGGGTCGCCGCCGCAATGAATGTCGATAACGAAGAGCACTACGATTTTGAGGCCGAGATGCCAACGGACGAGGAACAGGTGAGGGTGGCTGGCGAACAGGGTGTTGACGGGCAGGACGTTTTTGGGACGGTCCGCGGCAGGCAACCTTCGCGAAGCATTGACAGCGTGACGATCTCGTCTCAGCCGCGTTTTCCGGTGGCCCCAGGCGTTTCCATGTCGCGGACGTCTACGTGGGGTTCACCCTTGCCCGGAGGAGGAGGTCGTCTCTCTCGTCGATCGTCTGCGACTGGCCCAAGCATCTTTGCCCACGCTGGTGTGCGGACTCCACCTGCTGTCCTTGATGCGCAGCTACGCGAGGCAGAACCTTTGGATGGATTGACGCCCATTCTTGAGCGCCGTGGGTCGGTGCACGCGATCAGCGGGGCCGAGGCTGGCGCTACAGAGCAAGTGGCAGAGAAACCTCCCTCCCTTACATCCCAGCTTCCTATCCTGGTCATCTTACAGTATGGGTTGCTAGCACTTCACAGCACGACACACGATCAAGTATTCTTATCTTATCTCGTGACGTGAGTCGGATTTTGTCCCTTGGGTTCGCGAAGGGACTGATACGAACAACAGCGACTATCGATCTGGAGGGTTGAATCTCAACCCGGGACATTTTTCGCAACTGAGTGCGTACTGTTGGCGTCTTGACCCCGACCGTCGCTGAGATTGTCTTTGGTAGTTGCTTTGATGTGTCTGTTCCAGATCGTCTACCAATTCCACCTCTATCCGTGAGTAATTCGTTTTGTTCCTCTCTCTCATACGTTGGCGCTAACTTCTGTCTCCAGAAATATTGGGCACGTACACCCATCTTGCTTGCGAGTTGCAAAGTTTCTGACGCTGTTGTTAGCCCTCCCCGTGGACGTTTCTCGCACATGGCGATGTTCCGTCTCGGGTCGTTCTTGTTCATCCCTTCTTACCTCACCGTCATCCTATACCGCGTCTTTGCAAGTGCGACTGACAATGGCAACGTTTTCCTCATGACTGGTAAGTCCACACCCAGGTCGTCGCTCCGTACAAGTCTAACGTCCCCTCTCTCCAGCGCTCAGTGTGAGCACGTAAGCAACTTATCCTTTGTGTCAACTATTGACTGACTGAAACGCGCAGTGCCGTTCGGTACTGCGGTAACACGTTTGCGTACACGGCCGTCGCCATCCTCCTCAACTACAGTACGTCCACCCTTTACTGTACGGCAGATTTCCGAGACTAGATTTTTTCTCGAACAGTGACGCCACCGGCAGCGGTTGGGTTTGCCAACGGCGCCGCACAAAGTATCGTCAGTCTTGCGCGCTGTATCGGGCCGATTCTCGGGGGCTACGTGAGCTTCTCTCTTTCATACTTGTCTCGCGGTCCAACGCTGATGTGACGCGCACCCCCTTCGTTGACAGCTCTGGGCAGTGGGTACGCAAAACGGTCCGTCGGGGTATGCGCTCGGTTTCGTGGCGTGTGCAGGGGTGTGTGCGTTCGCTGTGGCACACAGCTTTTTGATTCGGTGATGTAGTGGAGGGAGGACAGTTTCGCGATTGCCCTTCTTTATTCGTTTTTTGATCGTTTTTTTTTCCTTTATTCATTATGCCAACCAGCTCCGCGCACGTCCATTATACATACAGTCATCCCAGCAGGCATGGCACTTGATTCGAGCAATGTAGTCTGTATCCCGTCGCCACTCGACATGATCAATTTTATGTGTAGATCCATCATCTCGGACATGATTCTTTTGTTTTTGTTAGATGGCGTATAATCGACGACAAGCAGGCACTGTATAGGTGTAAAAATGAAGGGTGACAGCTGAAGTGTTCCACCCTTTTTTCTCGTCTCGAGTTTCCCCCCCACGTCCAGAAGGTATGTCATTAGAAAGCAGTTAACAGTTAACAGTTACATGATCAACGGCATCGTTCCTCGTCCACGGACTCGAAAGGATACGAGTGTTGATAAGAAGCGCACAAGCAACTTGCAAGACGGCAAAAAAGACGTTCAGCCCGAGGCGTTCGCAATCATGTGAACCACTCACGAACCACATCCCTCAGATCAGCCATCATCTCTAAAAACCACCTATGGCATCTACCCGGACGACGGCACCTTTTGTGCCAACGCCTCGTCGTAACGGCGGAGCAGCAGCCGTTCCACCCACCCGCCCTTGGGAAACGGCTTGTCCCACCGATTGTGCAAATGCACGGTAAAGATCTTGTGCAGGGCGAGGTCGAGCCCGCCGCCTTCCTCCAGCCCATAACCCTCCGCCCACTGCCCGTCCGCGCGGTCTGGCTTGAACGGGTCTGGGACGCTGTTGTCGAGCCGGCACGCGAGGGGGTCGCTGAAGCAGGATGGGAGGATCTTGAACGGGGGTATCGACGCGGCAAGGAGACGGCGCCAGAGGCGGAGGTAGAGGATCGCGCCCCAGTCGGTCGAGGGTGAGCGCGGTGGGGAGGAAGTAGCCATGAGATGGAAAGCTTCGCAGAGATAGGGCGAGCGTCGTTTGAAGTGCATGAGCGCGCCGTTGAGCGCTTGGTACGTTTTGCCTGTGCGAGGAGGGGAAAGGCAACCCGGACGTCAGTCGATACGGAGGGTGGTACGGAAGGAAGGATAACCTTACCCCAGCAGTCCCATTGGGTGACGAATTCGTGCTCGAGAAGCGGTTCGAGGTCGCGTGTGACGAGCATGTCCATGTCGATCCACATGCCGCCGTAGTGCCAGATGACGAGTAAACGGACGAGATCGCCGTCGACCCACGCTTTCTTGTCGTTCAGTCGAAGAAGTTTGCTCTCTTCCATACCCGTGCCCTTGGCAAGGGCGGGAATATCGGCAATTGCGAGCGAAAAGGACCCGGGGTAGCGTTGAAGGTATTCACGCACGATGGGGTTCTCGCTCAGGTCGCCGTTCGACCAGAGGACGAGGTGGGAATGGGGCAGGTTCTGAGTAGCAAAAAAGGATCTGAGCATGAACTCCTGGCGTTCCCCGAGCGGGACGAGATCTGTGCGCCAATAGGTGTGGTACTGGCTGCGGCTTTCGGGTGGTATCCAGGCGTCTGGGCGGGTGTCGTGCTCTGGCAAAACGACGGTTCCGGCAAAGGCGTAGCAGTCCATGCCCATTCGCATGGGGACGCCCGCTTGAACCTCGAACCGCTTCTTACCATACACCTCCTCGGTGACATTGTACGACGGGCTGACTCGGTCCGGGTCGAAGCAGCCGGAGAGCGGTGTGATGGGATGAATTTCGTTGGCAATCCAGTTGCGGTCATAAAAGACAAGGTCGACATGAAGGTGGGGCTCAAATGTGCGCCATGCCCACCAGAGCGCGAGCAGCGCGATGGGTATTGCAAATTTCAAGATGTTTAATAGCGTTCGAGGCCGCAGCATTACTCCCGGGTGCTTGTGCGGAGATGTGGACCGTTTTAGCCACCACCGACGCAACGACGACGAGATTCGTGTCAGAAGTGGACTGAATTGACGACGGTTTGAAGAATCGTGGTCGTCGTGAGTGGGCAGGACACCGTACGGTGATGAAGACATGAACCGTCCTCGTGGGAAAGACTGGTAATCGTGACGGTCCGAGTCATTGCGGTAATGTCCATTATTATTTTGTAAGTAACTAAGTCCACGTACTACACCAACGTCTTATTCCGACTGGCGTGTACTATGTGCTCCTCCGGAATCGAAAAAAAAACTGTCCAAAAATCGCCCCTCAATGTTCTAGTGACGGAGTCGCAGCAATCAACTGCTCCAGCTTCTCGGCGTCGATTGTGGGCTTTCTAGGCGCGATGTCACACGCAAATGGAAGGGGATGTCTAGCACACATCATCAATGGGTGTATCAAAAGCAGAATTACTGCTTATCACTCACATAGTGATACCGCTGGAAAACTTGGGTTCTACGGGTATCTCCACGCCATTGGCGTCCTTGGACTTTGAAATGGAGAATACGGCTAATACGTTGGCAATCACGGACCACACGGACGCATCTGCAAAATGTCTCCCGGGGCAGATGCGCCGACCAAATCCAAATGCTAGGTGCTCCACATCGTTCGGGGTGATAGAACCGTCCTCAGCGAGAAATCGCTCGGGGAAGAACTTTTCCGGGTCAGGATACTTGGTTTCATCATGCGCAATGGACCACAGGTTTGAAAGAAGAAGAGAGCCTGCAAAACCCGCCCGTCTGTGATCAGTGAGTTGCTGAAGCTGGAAATTTCTCACCTTTTGGAATGTGGAACCCGGAGTAGACATCGTCATCTACAGCCACATGAGGAATCGCTGGTACCGTTAGCTTGGACAGAAGAGATAATCAACGTGATGACAACACCACCTACACAAAGGGAGAACGGGATTGTAACGGTATACCTCTCGGAGAATAGCATCTATGTAGGGTAATGAGGGTCGATCGTCAATTGTTGGCAGTCGATCTCCGCCAAGTACGAGATCGATCTCTGCCTGTGCCTTCTCTTGGACTGCCGGATTTAAAACCATCATCAAGAAGAATGTCATAATCACCGAGTTTGACTATTGCTCCGTACGTTAGAGCCGAGCAGTTTCGTAGGGAATTTGAGCTACTACTCACTGTCTCTGCAGCAGCTAAAGAAGCCATTAGTTAGGTGATATCAGAGAGGAGCAAACGACACACCAAGAAAACCAGTTGCAGCTGCGTTTTTGAGTTCAATCATCCATGCTTCGGAAGCATCAGGTGTTACGCCGTCGCCTAGTCCAGCATTTTCAATTGAATCGCGTATCATTGATGGGGCAGAACCACCGTCAGGCTTCACAAAGCTTTGAATAACCCACTGCCTTAAACCCGATTTCATCACTTACTAGTCTCTGCAATGAACGCTCAAAAAGCCTTTCCACGTATTGACCCATAAACCTCTTTGAAGCTGCCATCTTCTTGTGGAATGACATGCCAGGAAACCACGATGGGAGATGCAGGACTGGTGTGAAGTTCAATTTTTATAACAGGAAGACAGAATTCATCACTCACGTGCAGGGAACGCACCGACGACGAGAGCAACCTCAGGTTGGATGGCAGATGATGCGACATCTATTACATTCGCAACAAGTGCCGTAGATTCGTCATGTTGAGAGCTAGGATCATAGTCATACACGCTGTTCATGATGACAGACGCCGTGTATCTAAATAGAGGGGGATATTTCATCCTACCTAATTCCGCATGAAAACCTGGATAACGCACTCGAATACATGTCCAGAAAATCGATCGGGCGCAGCTAATAATTGTTGCAGAAGCTCGCAGCTCTTGCGGAATTGCAGGGGTCGAAATCTTGATACGACTTCACTCCTAAAGGTTCGATGGAAAAACTCCCTGTGGAGCCGCCAGCTATCACCGTAAGGCAGAAGAACAGTATTGAAGTCTGTTCCACATCTTCACCCTCCAGGTTCAATAGACGCGAGGAAACCGAGGAAAACAGGACTCACAGTTCATTGGTGATGAGATAAGGTCGGTCTGAATAATTCAGAGAACGGCGCTCGAGCAATTCTCTCGCCACCTTCTCGGAATTGATGATGATGATGTCGTTGCCCAATAGTCGACTGTAAATGATGTCACCTAAAACACAGGTAAATGTTGTGGATCGCATCGTTTAAGCTCTGAAAAATCGTGTAACTGACCATATACTTTTGCCCATTTAGCGTACGTCAACCACGGAGCAGCCATATCGATGCCAACGACGTTTCCAATCCATGGCAATCCCGAAGGGCCAGGGGGTAAAGGATACGAGCGCGCTTTCTGCCTTAGGTATCGCTCGAGGTAGAAAACCGCGACACACCCGAACGTTGCAGCGCTCACGGCCGTCCAAGCGAACATTCTCGAAGAGATGTGGGGACTTGTCAGACTATCCTAGGATTGCATTTATATATGATCGAGTGTGTCTTGGCTAAGTCGTAGCCGCCCGGTAAAAAGTTCCATCCACTGATCTAAATGCTGGGACTGGGTTTAGCGAGCCAGGGACAGTGACCCTTAATCGCTAGCCCGTCATTCAATTAGAGCTCTCAAATGGCCTGTGGTAGAGTTGCGTTACAATACTGCTTTGCAGATCGGCGGCGCGCCATCGTATCTGGGTACTGTCAGATTTTGGTCCGATAAAACCCATACCGTTTCCAGAGTGCTCAGAGGATCCGTCCAAATATATTACTGCACGATAGTGTAAGAGCAGGGTTCATGAGAATGGATGTCACCTACACGACCATTTGTGCGAGGCATTTACGAGAAATATGCCGAAAATCCTTTGTGGCGGCCCTATATACGATGCCAAACATGTCTCAACAGAGCCAGGTAAAGGTACAACCATTTGACCCTTGATTTGACCAGTCATT
Organism: Tylopilus felleus; assembly: GCA_038091295.1. Classification (NCBI taxonomy): domain Eukaryota; kingdom Fungi; phylum Basidiomycota; class Agaricomycetes; order Boletales; family Boletaceae; genus Tylopilus; species Tylopilus felleus. Next base: position 3,825 of record JBBPOE010000649.1, on the reverse strand, counting down.
TGTCAACGGGGACCCGATCTTCGCTTATATGGAACCTTTACAACAATTGGCCGTGTACTTTGCCCGGAAAAGGCGAATGTCGAAATCATGGATCAGGCGTGTGTCCTGTGGATGGATGCTTGTGGGTCGCCGCCGCAATAAATGTCGACAACGAAGAACACTACGATTTGGAGGCCGAGATGCCAACGGATGAGGAGCTCAGAGCTGGCGAGGGTGGCTGGCGAAGAGGTTTTGACGGGCAGGACGTTTTCAGGACGGTCCGCGGCAGGCACCCTTTGCGGAGCATTGACGGCCGCGTACGCGGTCGTCAATGCGACCAGGTTTCCAGTCACTGGCCCCAGGCGTTTCCATGTCGCGGAGGAAGTCGTCTTCCTCGTTGGTCGTCTACGACTGGCCCAAGCATCTTTGCCCACGCCGGTGTGCGGACTCCACCTGCTGTCCTTGACGCGCAGCTACGCGAAGCAGAACCTTTGGATGGATTGACGCCTATTCTTGAGCACCGCGGCTCGGTGCACGCGATCAGTGGAGCCGAGGCTGGCGCTACAGGATGGCAGAGAAACCCCCTCCCTTACATACCAGCTTCCCTAGCCATCTTACAGCATGGGTTGCTGGCATGAACGAAGGAAGGTGAATCGCCTTTCGACCATCGAGCTCATCGAGTCCCTCGATCACCGCGTCGACCGAATGGCTGATAGTGATTTGGATTTGCATGTACATACCGTACTAGTTTCCAATGCGGCCTGATGTGTTTGTAGTAGCGTTGGCGGTGAGACATTCATATGAACTTTGAAGCCACCGTGACCATACCTTTCGAAGTTCTTCCATCGTAAATACGATTTTCGTCGCTTGCCGTAGAAGTTTTCGAGCAGATGGTCTGGTTTGCTCATAGACTGGGAGCCTTAGACTCCAAGTTTGCTAAACGACATGATGTTTCCAACACAAGGAAGTCATCGCCGTGTGAACTTGGTCAGTAACTGCTTGGTTGAACCCCGGACTCTCGTCACCGTGTCTCGTGGCACTTCTCTATACGGGACCATTCGCGAATCGCAAGTAGCTTTCAGGCTGCACAGTACACTTGAATCCTCAGGCTTTAAACGGCTCGTTATACCACTCTGAATTCACTGTTTTCCCTGCTGGCTATCAGCTTATCTTGCAATACCCACCGATATCATCTCAACGGAGGCAGCAAGGTATGCACTTTTCCGACTTGTAGTCACCCTTCCGTTTCTACCTTACAATGATTGTGTAGTTGACCCACCCTCATAGGCGAGATTGTGGCCCGATTACATACTTTTCGTCACAATTCATGCTAGAGGGCACTGGGTATCTCCCTTGGAGGCCTTCGAGATATACCTCTACCACTAACGCTACGGTGTACGATGCCCCGAATAATTGCACGAATTCGAGAACAATTCCAGACAGTGTCTGTTAGCCCAGCCCAGCCCAACTCAATGACGACACTCTGTGCGAGATGTGCTGCATTGGACTTCAAGACAATATTACGCGACGGCCTTCACGAAGCGAAGATGGTTTCCTTGGGTACTCTTCTGGAGATAAAAAGGAACAGCGATCGCTGTGCATTTTGCCGGCTGGTCGCTGACCTCATTCGGCGGCGTTGGCGTCTCGACGACTTCCCAGGTGCAGACGTCCAGGAAACCAACCTTTTACTGTCTGCACATGCATGTGGTACTCTGATCCCCAATCTCGTTCAAAAAAAACAAGCCCACCGCCTGTTTATCCGCGCCTCTCGTCCACTAGATATATCCATCGCCCTCATAGCTGCCAAAGCAGCTCTTCACCTCGATATACAGCTGTTAGAAGAGGACGCTCGCAAGATCGCCCGTTCAAAGGATGTTCACGGGCGCAGAATTCAGGACAAGGTGGACATCCATCTCATCAAAAGATGGATGAAGCTCTGTGAAAAGGCGCATGGAGAAGCATGTGAAGCAGTGTGGTGGAAGTCAGGGCACGAGGATTTGCCTGAATACGTGAGGATGGTGGACGTGGTCCAGATGGCTCTGGTTCGCGCGGATCCGAACTGTCGCTACGTAGCTCTTAGCTACGTTTGGGGAGGACCCGGCGAAGATTACTGGACGTCAACCGCAAACACAAACGCACGGAATCGTCCCTCTGGGCTCGAGGCGTCCGTCCTTCCGGAGACCATCGTTGATGCCATCCAACTCACTCGCCAAATTGGCGAACGGTACTTGTGGGTCGATGCGCTGTGCATTATCCAAGACAGCCAGGAAGATAAGGCTGCACAGATATGCATCATGGACCGTGTTTACGGTCGGGCTGCACTTACGATCGTCGCCGCAGCTGGAGCGAGCGTTCGGGTAGGGCTTCCCGGCATCAGGAGATCCCGGATACTCAACCAGCATATCGAGTGCGTTCAAGGACTTCATCTTTCAATACCACTACCACCCCTTTCTGAGGCAGCCACCGACTCTGTCTGGAATACACGAGGCTGGACTTTCCAGGAGGCTTTGCTTTCCCGCCGTCGGCTATACTTTACCAAACACCAGATTTATTTCGAGTGCGAACGGGACGTTTGGTGTGAAGATTTGGTTGCGGAGAGCAAAACGCTGGAGGGCTCTTCTCATCCGTTGCGCTACTCGGGATTCGATATCTGCACTCTCGTCTCATACACAACAGTTGATATGAATCTCAGAGGCTATCAAGACGCTATTGAGAATTACTCCCAGCGTCACCTGAGTGTCGACTCGGACATAATAGCCGCAATAACAGCGTTGACGAACGCGATGACTAGAGCCTTTGAACCTCCTGGGAGTAACCCCCCCAAAGCCTTTCGGTTCGGGATGTGGATACGAAACCTGGATCTTTCTCTGCTATGGCAACCTAGACTTGATGCAATTCACACTCGACGCATCCTGCCCAACGTTGATATCTCATGCTGGCCCTCCTGGGCGTGGTCAGGGTGGAAAGGCGCAGTCCAGTACGGAAATGAGCAGCAGATGTTGGACGGGGCAGATGCCGACCCCCACGGAACTCCTCTAGAGTCACTCGTTACGGATTGGCATCTGGTGAACGAAGACGGGACCATCGTCCGATTGGACATCACGCACATCCCACCCAGCTGGACTGTCGACGAGGTCTCCGCGGATGGACTCGGACTTGCACCATTCAAGTATGTCGCACCTCAAGGCCGCTCAAGCGATATAATTCTGGATTTTGTACCTCCAAATGGCACCCTCATCTTTCGCACTCAATGCGCGCGCTTTCAAGTCGTGAAACTGGTCAACGCTAGTTTTCCTGCAGATCAAAGTAAGGCTACAGCTCACGCTATCTTTCATATCATCCCGGTCGATCAAGCATCCCCTCACTACGCTGGGCGCATGATTCTGCCAGCCTCTACACCATCCCCATCCGTCTTCGAACTCATCGTCCTCTCTCGGTGCGATTCACCTAAAGGGTTTTGGGACGAGAGCGAGTGGGGGCCAAGATATTACGGGTGCATGTTACACGTGATGGCGTTACAGAGCATGCATTGCGACCCCCGAGTCAGTGAACGAATGGGCCTCGGTGTTGTTGTCGAATCTGCCTGGATGGAGAGCGGAGCAGAGGAGCGTGTTGTTTTATTGGCGTGAATGGCGGAGCCTTTACCCAACTTGCAAGGCCAAACATTCATCGAATACTCATCGACCGTCTCATGTGTGTGTGCTGCGATAGTTACTGTAATTCCTGGACCCTTTAGGGTTCAGGTTTTTCGACATGGACGGATGTGTTTGTGCGGATTTCGGAAATCGTGAGAACGACTGACGACGATGGCGTGTTTTTGGTTCTTGTTATCGGGACACCTTCTCA
>JBBPOE010000648.1:0-16371 GCA_038091295.1 Tylopilus felleus | reverse complement strand
GGCAAGTCACTGTTTGATCTGGTTGATTAGTTGTCTGTCACCAGCTCATAGTCAGATTGGAGTCGGAGGATTTATTTGAGGGATTCACCTAGCATCCTATTCATCTATTTCCTGCAGTATCGACACCAGATGGAAATAGTATGCCTGCATTACAACACTCCTATCTCAGGACATCCCAGAATGGAGAAAACCCTTGAACTGATGCAACACAGCTATACTTGGCCAGGAATGCCAATGCTATTCAAGGACTATGTATCCAGATGTGATCACTGCACATGCTTCAAGGGATCTAATCAGGCCCTAGCTGGAAAGTTGAAACTGCTCAACACTCTGCCAGATCCTTGCACCAAGAGCACTTCCGCTCTTGACACTGCAAAGCTCTACTTGTGCCATGTATGGAAGTACCATGGACTACCCACCGGAATTATGTCAGACAGAGGACCACAATTCACATTGCAAGTGATGAAGGACATTTGCAAGCAATTAGGTATGCAACCCCGATTATTTACCATATTATCCTCAAACAAATGGACAAACAGAAAGAATCAACAGGGATCTACAGCAGTAACCACATATATTCATTTCAGAAAAACAGGATTAATGGATTAATTTGTTGCCACTTGCACAGTTCTCCTACAATATCAAGAAACAATTTAGTACAGAGTAATTGCCATTTGAAGTCACATGATTGTATCAGCCAAAAATAGGCTTTGAGCAATGGGCTACAAAGACACCAGCAGCTGAAGAATTGATGAAACAGATGGAAGAAACTCTGGAAAAAACCAAGGAAAACATAGAGAAAGCAAAGACATGTATGAAGCATCAAGCTAACAAGCATAGAACTAAGGGACCAGATTACAAAATTGGTGACAAAGTTTGGCTCTCCACTGAGAACCTTAAACTTATGAGAGCATCACAAAAGCTAACCAAGAATTGGCTTGGCCCCTATGACATCACCAAGCACATCAGAGATAATGCAATAGAATTGTGACTTCCTAGATCAATGAAGATCCACCCAGTAGTAAACATCTCATGGGTGAAACCTTACAAGGAACACCTTGAAGGCCAACCTACATACATTCAAACCTGGTCCTGTGCAAGCCATGAAAGACAGAGAGATTGAATTTGAAGTGGAATACATTGTAGATTATTGCTGGAAAGGACAACACTTGGAATATCTAGTACATTGGAAGGGCTACACTGATGAGGATCACACTTGGGAACCAAAGAGCAACCTATCAAATGCACAGGACACTATCAAAGACTTTCACCACTCTAAACCAAGTGCCCCTTGATCACTTAATATGGTGCAAGCCAACTTCTATTTGTTGTTTGCTTATTCAGGAAAACCAATGCCAGAGATTGATCAAACATGACTTCCCTTTCACCAACTAGACATTGATTAATCCAGGGGTACACCAGGGCAACAATACATTTACTCATTAGATTCCAGAGAGATTATCCTTTCCCAATCAACTCTCTGAATATTCAGTTGAGTCTTGTTTCCACAAAACACTTACACACCATCACAATGATTTTTTATTTCACCCACTACTCCATGCTTGCACTATATGGTCTTATCTCCTATGGAATCATTTCCTCCCCTGCCATGCCTATGCTTTTATCGCTCTGGACAAATACACTCATTTTATCTATATGATGACACTCCTCTTTGCCATTTGGTTATTCATTGTCTGCCACATGAAAACCAGAGTCATGCTCCAATGGAGGCTCTGAAAGAAACATGAAACCCCACTCTTTATCATTGAAATTGAACACACTAGATATGGGGGATACTGGGAAGATAGGTGAAAGGGGAAGAACAAGCAGACAATGAAGAAGCCAAGGTTGGGAATAACTATAATTGGGATAATGTCCCAGGATGGGAACAGATCAGCATCTTCAATGATGTTCATCTTAATTCAAAAGAACTTGATAATGATGGATGGAATTCTGCAGAATGGAATCAACTAGATCAAAATCCAACTTGGTTAGACACCAGTGGAATGGCTATCCCAAATCATATATCCACTGCACTAGGAATCCTTGATCACCAACAACTTTAAGCCCCAAATTGGCTCACTATGTGCCAGTGCTAATTATTTCATCAGAATCTGAGGAAACAGCTCCTCAAATCATGGAAATTCTACCAGACAACACTAGTCATCCAGAGTCTGACTTATAGAGAGGGGGTAGCATTATACTCGCTCCCATTTTGCCCCTATTATTACTTGTCATATCCAGTGATTGAACTCCCAACCTCACTACAATACTAATCACTACTAATCACTACACTCCATAACCTAAGTATTGCTCCTGGCCTAGACTCTTGCACAGCCTTATGGCTGTCCACCTCATGTACATCTCATGCTTACCTCATGGCAATCCTTCCTATATACTTATCATACAGCCATGCATCTAGGCACCTCATGTATTTCATCTCCGCTCTGTAGCCCCTATCTTTTCCTCATGCTTGTCTCATGTATTCCATTAGATTCATTAGGACTCCCCTTCATCCTAATATTAATGAAAGAGGTTGCTAATAGGGCAGAGCATGGGTATATCCCAGTAATGGCAGACCTGGAGAAAAAAGATAGGTAGCACAGTTCTATTCAGTTCAACATATGGCTGATCAGGCAAGCACTTGACAAAGATATCTGAAAGTGACTCAACTGGAAGATGCTGCATGGTTGATGTTGGAATTGAAGATGCTAACTGGATTCCATAAATATTTTACTACTCCATAGATATATATCAACCTGACCAGGCTTGCTGAGTGTTACGCTTGCTTTACTTCGCCCCTATATTATTTGCTATCCCGGGGATCGAACTCCCAACCTCACTATGATACTGATCACTACTGATCACTACACTCCTTATCCTAAGTAAGGCCCCTGGCCTAGACTCTCGCACAGCCTCATGGCTGTCCACCTCATGGCTGTCTGCCTCATGTTTACCTCATGGCAAACCCTTCACCATGCATATCACACAGCCACACATCTAGGCGCCTCACATATTTCATCTCTGCTCTATGACCCCTATCTTGCCTCATGCTCGCCTCATGTACTCCTCATGACTCGCCTTCGTCCTATAGGGTATGATCCACTTATCTAGGCTATGCTCCTCATGGTTTCCTGATGTACTATAGCACAGGATATTTGTAGATCTAGTATACACAAGTGTAAACCCCTAGACAGTATATAAAGCCCAAGCGCACTTGACTGGTTCCCCCCAGTCTTGTTCACTTGGAGATTTCCCAATCTTCACTCTTGCCACACAAGGTCTCACCACTTACTTCTCAGTTTGCCATTGAGTGCCACTGACAAAGGTCTCTCCCTTGCTCCAGCTTAGTGCCATCTCTTGAGTGAGTTTGGTTATTTCACTTGAACAAGACTTTCATTACTGATACCGCAGAAAGTCTAGCAATGAACACCTCTTGCATCCGCCCTATCTACCACCACCCCACACTTTTATCTTTACCAGTCATGTGCGGCAAACTAGAAGAACTTTTCCATCTAGCCAATCAGAAGGATTGGGCTCAGAAAAAGCTTAGGGAGCTCAAACAAGGAAGGATGACAATTGATGAATGGATCATCAAGTTCCAAACCTATAGTCAAGCTGCTTAACTCGACCAAGGACAACTGGTTGATATCATTGAGCAGAACATTGATCCGTCCATCATCCGGAAAATCATCAAGGAAGATACTTGCCCTACCGATCCGGCTGATAATCTGACCAAAGTACAGAACATCAGTCAAAAAAGGCAACTGACCCGATTCCTAGGGATCACTGGACTGTCCCGACAACAAGACCCTAACACTATGGATATCAGCGCTTTAGACGCCGCCTCGGATGAGGAATCCAAAATGGAGATTGATACATTCACTAAGGGAAAAGGGAAAGCCAGGACCCCTAATCACAACAGGAAACCGCTCACTTGTTTCAATTGTGGAAAGCCGGGCCACATGGCTAAAGAATGCAAGATTCCATCCACTCAATGTACAGAATGCAATTAGTCTAGAGGAGGCCACAAGCCAAGATGCTCCAAAGCATCTAAAATCTGAACAACCACCGAAGAACCCGCTACATCTTGGGATCAGGGATCCCATGCCATTCAAGGAATGAGCTTTGATGTGATGTCAAAGACAAGGGAAAAGCCAAAGTGCTTTGATCGATCTGGGTGATCAAAGTGACTCTCAATCTGTACATACAGTCTTGACTCTAAATTATAGTCAAACAGGTCTTCGACTGGTTCGGAGCTCGGCTGGGACTCTAAACCAGCGCTTAATTCTGTTTACATCCCTACTCCTATTGAAACCCCAGAACCACCGAGACACATATTGAACTGCAATACATGTAGAGACATAGTATTGAAACTCAACATAGCACCTGTAAGGCAAAACCATTGCTTTAGCAGAATTGAAGCTCTCCTCGATAGCGGAGCTAATACCATATTCATTGATTGGAAATGGGCACAGATCAGGAAGATACCATTACTTCCGTTGCCGAACCCCATACCGGTATACAACGTGGATGGAACACGTAACTCAGCTGGTGACATCACCCATTGCGCTGAAATAGTCATTGATTTCCAGGGTCACCGAGAAAAGGTAGTAGCCGAGATAACCAATCTCGGCAGGCACCAAATGATCCTCAGATACACGTGGTTAAGGCACCACAATCTGGCCATCGACTGGAAAACTGGTCAAGTCAGAATAACTCGCTGTCCATGGATTTGCAAAGTCTTGCAGGGCAAGTCTCCCCTTGAGCAATCCATCGATGCGCTCAATCAAAATGGTCTTAGGACCATTCATGCAATCAAGAAGGAACAGGAATGATCGGAGGCTCCTAAACCCGACCCGAGACCCGAAGACCTAGTTCCCAAGGCATATCACAAATATCTCAAAGTCTTCTCGAAGAAGGAATCCGAATGCATGCCTGTCTGCAAGCCGTGGGACCATGCCATTGACATGAAAGACACCTTTGTACCAAAGAAAGGAAGACTTATTCCCCTATTACTGCAGGAACAGAAAGAAGTATCCGACTTCATTGACGATCAGACCAGAAAAGGGTATATCAGACCGTCAAAATCCCCTCAGACCTCTCCTGTGTTCTTCGTCCCTGAAAAGGATGGAAAGAAGCAAATGGTACAAGATTATCACTATCTTAATGAACACATAATCAAGAACAATTATCCGCTCCCTCTTATCTGACAGTTATCCAAAAAACTGCAAGGAGCTAAGTTGTTTACCAAAATGGATCTCCGATGGGGATATAACAATGTCAGGATCAAGGAAGGCGATGAATGGAAAGCTGCTTTCACCTGCCACCGAGGTTCCTTTAAACCCCTAGTAATGTATTTTGGTCTATGCAACTCACCTGCCACCTTCCAAGCAATGATGAACGAAATCTTTGCCGATATGGAAGACGTCGTTGTGGTCTACATCTATGACCTACTCATCTTCACCAAACTGACAATCAGGAAGAGCATGACAGAATCATACTTGAAGTCCTTCAATGACTTGAAGAACATGATCTCTTTGTTAAGCCAGAAAAACGCTCCTTCCGAGTTAAAGAAGTCAAATTGCTAGGCATGACCGTCTCTGCTGAAGGAACCAAGATGAACAATGACAAAGTCAAAGCTATACTAGAATGGCCCACCCCGAAAACAGTTTGCGGTGTGCGCAGTTTCTTAGGATCAGCTAATTTCTACCGAATATTCATCAAGGACTATGTCCAAGTGGCTTGTCCACTGAACGATCTGACCAAGAAAGATCAGGCCTTCGAATAGAAGGAATCACAGCAGACAGCGTTTGATACGCTTAAACAATGTTTCACTAATGTCCCTATTCTCACATTCCCAGATATTGACAAGCAATTCCGCCTCAAAAGCGATGCTTCAGACTTCGCAACCAGCACAGTTTTATCTATCCTGAAGGATGACAAATGGCATCCCGTCGCCTACTCATCATACTCTATGTCATCCGAAGAACGCAACTACCCCATTGCTGATAAAGAGATGCTGAGTGTTATCCGAAGTTTGGAAGAATGGAGATACTACCTAGAAGGAACTAATCTCCAATTTGAAGTATGGAATGATCATGTGAATCTTCAGTGGTTCATGAAGCGACAGGATCTAAATTGCTGACAAGCTTGATGGGCACAATACCTCTCCCGATTCAATTTCAAATGGGTACATAAGGCCAGAGCCCAAATGGGTAAACCCGATGCCCTATCTCGCCGAGAAGATCATGTGGTAGGAATTCAGGACAATAACAAAATGGTTCTCGTCATTCCCCCAGAACAGATCGCTTCTACCACTCTACATATAGCTACCGATGCTGATGACATCAGAAACCACATCTGAGATGCCACAGTCCAGATCCAAGAATTGGACGTCATCACATTATGTAAGAAACATGGAATCTGTGAAGATTGAGATGGAATTCTCTTCACCAGATCAGGAAAGATGTACGTACCAGAAGACCGAGATCTCCGGATGGAGATAGTACATCTATATCATGATACTCCTATCCCTGGACATCCCGGAACGGATAAAACCCTTGAATTGATGCAATGCAGCTATACCTGGCCAGGAATGCCAACCCTAGTCAAGGATTACGAGTCCAGATGTGATCGCTGCGCACGCTTCAAAGGATCTAACCAAGCTCCACCTGGAAAGTTGAAACTGCTCAACACTCCACCAGGCTCTTGGAAAGAAATATCCGCCGACTTTATGAAGGATTCGACAGCATCCTAGTCGTAGTTGATTGATTCTCCAAAGAGGTCAAATTCATCCCTTGCACCAAAAGCGTGTCCACTCTTGACACCGCAAAACTATACTTGCACCATGTATGGAAATACCATGGTCTACCCAAAGGAATTGTGTCGGACAAAGGACCACAATTCGCATCACAAGTAATGAAGGATATTTGCAAGAGATTAGGAATTCAACCCCAGTTATCCACTGCATACCATCCACAGACAGACAGACAGACGGAAAGGATTAATCGAGATCTACAACAATATCTCCATATATTCACCTCGGAAATGCAGCACAGATGGGTTAGTTGGCTACCTCTTGTACAATTCTCCTACAATGCCAAGAAACAGCTTAGTACAGAGAAATCACTGTTTGAAGTCACATGATCATATCAGCCAAAAATGGGCTTTGAGCAAAGAGCCACAAAGGCATCAGCAGCTGAGGAACTGACGAAACAGATGGAAGAAACTCTAGAACAGACAAAGGAGAACATAGAAAGAACAAAGGCGCGTATGAAGCGTCAAGTAGATAGACACAGATTTCAGTGTCTCACTTGGCTTCCTAGCTTCATTGAAAACTATTTGGTTCAGATTCAATATGTTGGTTTCTGAACAATGTAGCAGGTTTCAAGTATCATGTTGCATACCATTTCAAACCTGCAAGTCATTGTTCATATATTATTTATTATCAGTGTTATTGATATTTATCAAGCATTCAATACTAGCCTTTGATGCATTTTTTCCAAGTCAACATTATGGCATGCTCTTGTGAAGCCCTGGCTTTACACAGAGGATTCCATTTCATTACTAGACTCTTCACTTAAAGCTCTTCTAAATTGATACCTGATATTCTTTCATGGACGAATGAAATTGCTGTAATTGCATTTTTGTTCAACAGAGAATCCCTTCGAAAAAGAAAGAGTGTTCTAGTCTGCAAAGGTAAAGATATCAGAAGTAGACCCTGATGTGTATTTGGAAAAGTAGATAGATAGTTTTTTTCATGTACAGCTGCAATTCAATATCAGAGGAGTTTGAAGGACCACTGCAGTGTAGGTGGAGTCTAAGAGCTGATTGCAATATTCTGTGATGATGTTAAATTCCAACATGAGGTCCAAGGAAACATCAACACAGGACTTCATAGATTATCTTTTTCATAACCCTTACATTTTTCTCCTAGTTGTTGCACAATTTGCACAACTCAAATCATTTCCAACTGTGTGTTATCACACCTGGAATAATTATTTCCCCTTCATCTATTAAGTACCTCAACACTGTCTTCTGTCATGCTATACTATATACTAAGGACTACCCATCCACTGAATTTCTTTCCCATATCTTACTTATTCAGTTGTCGATTAATAATTTTTTCAAACACCTATGGCAAGGAAGATATCCTACATGTAAATAAAATTAAAGAAATCCCTGGCTGAAACGACCAAACTCACTCAAGAGCTGGCTGTTAAGCTAGAGCAAGGGATAGACCTTTGTTAGTGGCACTCAATGGCAAACTGAGAAGTAAGTGGCGAGACCTTGTGTGGCAAGAGTGAAGATTGGGAAATCTCCAAGTGAACAAGACTGGGGGGAACCAGTTGAGTATGCTTGGGCTTTATATACTGTCTAGGGGTTTACACTTGTGTACACTAGATCTACAGATATCCTGTGTTACAATACATGAGGGAACCATGAGGAGTATAGCCTAGATAAGTGGATCATACCCTATAGGACGAAGGTGAGTCATAAGGTGTCAGCAAGGCGTACATGAGATGAGCATGAGGCAGATAGGGGTCATAAAGCGGAGATGAAATACATGAGGCACCTAGATGCGAGGCTGTGTGATATGCATGGTAAAGGATCTGGCATGAGGTAAATATGAGGCGGACAGCCATGAGGCTGTGCGAGGGTCTAGACACACCAATAATGCTTACCACAGATGAATTGATTGGATCATTGCCTAACCTTAGTCAGATGCTGAGTGATCAAATACACATCAAGATGATGAAAGAGTCAGAGATATCTGCTGCAGTACACGACATCAAGAATATTTATGTATGACAGAACCTACTATAACTACTGATTTCCATACATGGCAAAACATTTGAAGCCATTGTGGATACAAGTAGCAAAAATAATGTCATGAGGTACAGCATTTGGCATGATTGGGCGAAGGTTCCCATGGATGCCACAGCATCAATGCACTTAACTGTTGCTAATGGTGGCATCAGCCAACTGTGTGAACTGGTCCCTGAAATAACCTTCTGAATTGGATTGTGGACTGCAAGACAAGCTTCTGGATTTCAGGCAAATGTCCACCCAAAATTCTATAGGACTCCCTTGGCAGATTGAGAACAAGGTAACCATCACTGAGAAGGACAATGAGACACACTTGGTACTCATGGATCAGAAGTATGATCCCAAATTTAGTATCTTATTATGGCCAAACAGACTTAGCTGAAGTGCCACATCACAACACTTCTTTAGCCGACATCACAACATGTGCCAGCATGACAGCTGCCACTATGTACTGTGTCACTGACACTGCTAGTACCTACCTGATTTGGCATTCTATGGCTTTGTGCGACAATTCCTGTCTGCTCAACATCCATAGAAAATGATGTGTACAGTAGAGTACTAATGAGTGTATTCAGTAACAAATCCAGTAATCTACCTTGAGAACTGTATAAATATGAGGAAGAAACAATGCTGATCAGTTGAACAGGAACTTGAATGGCACTCCTAGCCAACCTAAGGGATTCATATTCCACCATCTTCCGACCTGATCCTCATATCACAGAGTACAACACTCTACAACCCGGTTTACGCCCTGACTATATTGGGGAGGACAAATCCCTAATTCACACCCCTATCAGTAATCTCATAGCTACATATCTTGCCCTAAATGTGAGCCAACTTGTTGGGCTCTGGAGCAAAATCCAGCACATGGCCAGCGATCATTTCTTATGCTACATCATTTTGGCACAGCTTCCCTCTGTAGCCACCAGCTCACTTAAACATATCAGCTTGCTGAGCCTGCTACTGCCAAGCAATGCCAGACACATTACTTCCCCAGTTCCCTATGCTCTATTCTCCCATACCTTTGCGCCAACTCTTCCACTTCTTCCAACTTATTATCTTCATTATCAATGACATCTCAACCACCTTGAAAATGGGCTGAAGTGTCCTCTCCTTTAGAATTCAGGACTCCTTCCACCTGGAACTCTCTCCTCAATCCCACCTTATCTGCCCTTTGCCTCTAATGTCACAGCCCAGCAACTTGAACAACTTCAGAACAATCTTTCCCTCTTCCCAGCTTTAGGAAAGAAGGAGGAACTCATACCGAACCTGGTAGCATTTTTAAGGGTGCTAGGGAGTAAAGAATGCAAGGGAGATAAACTACAGGTATACCTACTATTTTCTTTCAGGATGTTACACAAACCAACTAATAAGGAACAGGAAAACCTATTGAGATCAGAGTACACCCACCTACACCTACTCCTCCTGCCCCTTTTCCAATCAGCAGCACATCCTCTAATCATGAAAATGAGGAGGAAGTTTGTGGCTAAAGATAAGTAATACTAGGCCATCATCTAGTACAATAATCAATTACTATATGAGTAGTAGGTGCAAAGTATGGTTGGAACTGTAACATGCTGCTGTGGTGGTGGGGCTTATAGATGGACAACATATGCTGTTTGAATGGAGTAACTGAAGGGGAGTAACTGAAGTATTTCACCATGCAAATTCTAATCAAAGATTTCACTCAGATGCTGGAAGAGGTCTCTCCCACTGCAGGTGGACACCCTAAAGCCTTGTTCTGACTATATAATCAGCTTCATTAGTCATTAGTCTGATTTTCTAATCCATGGATATAGGAGTGACCATACAAATTCAGGACTTGAACCATGAAGTTGGATGCAAGGGCCTTATATGGCATCTGCTTAGTGGAGGAGGAAAATTGAGTTTGGAAATGGTACACTGGGGTACACACCATGCAAACACTGTTGTACACCCTTTCCAAGGGTTCTACCATGGATTCTGCTATCAAAGGTATTTATAAGCATATTCTCCATATAGTTCCTCTGCCACTTGCCAAGGTGATTGTGAAGTTGCTTCAGGTTATCTGCCCACTAGAGATATTGGCATTGGTCAGTCAGGCCACAATGAATGACCCCCCCCAAGGACTGTCTAACTTACTTGTTTATGATGAGCTGGAGAAGGTAGCAGAATGAGGTAGTCTAGTTCCAAAAAGGCTTGGCTTTATATATTAGCACAAGACCTAGGCTATGTGTTGTAAGACCATGTATTAATATCCTCATTGATCATAGTTGTCTGGTCACACTTAGTGCTTATATTTAAATTTACAAAATAAAAACCAGAAAAGTGTATCAGCAAAAAAGTGTACTTGAACAACAGTGTGGTTAGTATGTCAAGTATGTCAAATGAATTATATAAGTTGTATAGTGAAAGTGAAGGCATAAAGTAGTTTTTGCCTTGCTGCATTTTAAACCTGACTACTAAGTATTCCTCCCTAGTACCTCCTCTATTTATCCATTTGTTTTATTGTTGACCTTTTTCAAGAAAAAAAAAGCTGAGCAAAGAGTATTGAGAAATGGATAATAAAGTTATACAAAGGAAAATTTAAACTCTCTCATACTTTCATACTTTTCAAATCTCCCATTCTTGATAACTAAAATAAAATATTAGAGAAGAGAACTTTGTTCTTCTGTGACAAAGTGGATGAATTGAACCCAAAATTGCAATTGTTGATTGCACTGATGACAGAGACAAGGGACTTCTTCTGAGAGGCCATTTTAACGTGAAGATCATGCTTGTTGGGTTTATTGAAGAGATGGAAATGAGGGCAATTTGCATATGCTGTGTTGGACTTGAAGACAATCTGATCTGATCAGGAGAGCACACACTTGTAATCTGGATGAGGTGCCTCGGTGCCTTTATCTCCAAGCATAAATGGAATGATGACATGTTCATTCACTGTTGGCAGACACTGAGAGCCACTCAACCATGTGGTATGCTAGGAGAGGAGTAGTTATCTGAACTAAATAATATGGAGTGCACCCATGGTTTTGTCCATTTTTTCAGATCTGCATGCACCCTGAGATGGGACCATCATGATTGTTTGGCATTTTGATTAAGAAAGAGAGAATGGTATTGAGTTGTTTGATCTCATTGATCAAGGACATCAGATGATGTGGGTCAGATTCCAAATCTGTCACTTGTGGTCCAGCATTATATGAGATCATATCAGTGCCCTCTGCAGCAGGAGAAGTACATTCAGATGTGTTGGAGATATTGTCAATATTTTCCTCACTATCTTCATCCATTTTGATTTTTGAAGACTTGGAGTTTCATGAAGTCTTTGATATCTCATGATTCACTTCTTTCCTCTTTTCCTTTCATATAGTGTTGCTTTTCTTTGGTTGATTCTTGTCTGTCCTGACAGAGGGGTAAAATTTCTTGAAGGACATTGCTGTTGAGAAGTGAGGAGTGATGGGGAGGCCATGTTGAGGAGGGCAGGAAAGAGACAAATGAGAGAAGTGACCATCTATGGTATCACAAGTAAGTGTTTGAACAACAGGAACATATCTGCTGGTAAAAGTAACACTCGCTGCATCCAATGGTGCTGTGCATTCCATTTTCATAATATTGGGTGGGCAGCAAGGGCACAAATGAGGTTGGCAGTCACTGAGCTGATTGTCCAGTCTTTCTAGTGGTTTTTCTTTGGTGGATGAGGGGGCTGTACTAGGCAGAGACCTGTGAGTGAGCAACACAAGGAGGAGACAATATCATGATAATATACACTGGTGAATTCCAGTTGGACTTGGATGATACTCACCTTGGTCAGACTTCTCTGCACAGGCTTGAAGTTGAGGGCAAGTGCATTCCAGACTATGCAAGTGAGGAAAGGGTATTTTGAAAAACAGATGGACTGGTGACAAAGGAAAAGGATAAGCTGAACCTCTGACATGCACAAGTGATATGTTGACTTGATCTCATCACTGGATCTGAAGGTATCATTGATTGACTGTCTGGTCTTGTCAGTACTGCATTGACAATGGGCATCACCTGGATGAGGAAACAATACTTGGCACAAAGGTGTATGGATATCAGACATTTCTCTATGATGTCTTTGTCATCAGGATTGTCATTAATATGAAGTGTGTGCATGTCAGCATTGATGTCCTCTTCAATCCAAGTTACATTATTGAAGCAAAGTCAAAGACACTCTGAGAGCTATTGTGACAGAAATATATGACAAGATCTGTGGTGTGATGACATGAACAACTGTGATGAATGGAGAAGGATTCAACAACAAGGATTACTTACACCACTGTAAGGAGACAAAAGGTTGCTGTGTAGAGATGAGATCTTGCACATATCTGAGTGTATAAAGTGAGTCAAGTTGGTGGTGATGATGGTATCACAGAATGCCCATATCTACAGCTTGTCTCCATTTCCTGAACACACTTCTGAAGGTTAGTGATGACTGTATTGATGTAGTTCAAGTATGTGGCCCACCATTCTAGTGTGTCTTGTCCAAATAACACCTTGACAGTCTTGCCCAATAAATGTTATAGGAACACATTGTCAATCATTTTGTGCACATTGTCTGTCATTGCATCCACCACTATTGACACCTTCTTGAATGGCTTGTACAGTCCATACAGATAAGAGTTTACAGCCTTTTTCATCTGTGTCAGTTTGCTGTCTGTGGGATTTTCCAGAGTCTGTCATGTGCAAATTGAATTGTTGATTTCCTTCTCTCTCACTTTGACTGTGTTGAAACAGTAATGAAGTTGCTTCTCAAGATGTATGGTCAGATATGCAAGGAGCTGTGAGAGTTGTGTGGTTCATCAATCATCTGACTCCTTCAGATTATGGATGAACAATGATGGAAGTACAACTACTCACTTCTTCATATGGTGACAGTAAATTCACATGTAAATATGAGATGTTGAATATGTCTGAGTGAATGTGATGATTGATCTCCTTGCAAATGAGGTATTGGCAGCACTCCAAGATAAAGTCCTGTTACAAGAGTGTCTTTCATCCAGGCCCTAGATCTGTTTTGGACATTCCTTGGAAGGGTGCAATCCATCCAGTCCTATTTCTAAGCATGCATAAACTTAAATGTCTGCTGGATGCCTTCCTCCATGGTCTCATTGTATAAATTCATATGCAAGTTTGTTGACAGATGAATGGTGAGAGAGTCATCATCATCATCCATACTCACTTGGGATAATGTCGACAGCATTAGATTGTACTGAATCTTGTTGTGTATGTATAGACATGAACTTACCTTGGTCGTACCTGGTGACAACCCATTCTCCATTCTGGCTGACAATGGTGTTGAATATTTTGATGCATTCCTCCCACTGCTGGACCTCCTCCATGAATATGTCATTCTGTTCTTCAATGATATCAAGATGTTTGATGGCTTTCTGCAACCATTTGAGTTCCATGCATTCTTTGGCAAGCAGAGCAACCTGTTCTGATAACCAATCTTTGAGTGCTTCTTTGCTGTATCAACTGCCCACACTTAGGATTATCTCGTGTGGCACAGGTTCAAACTGGAGCAGTCTGTGGTGACTTTGTCTGGCTTCTTGTTCTTCATGTCCATACAACAGATGAGGCTGGACTACATGACCATCTGCTTGGAAACATGACATACTGAATTTAAAATTGACAAAGACTGTTGACATTGAATGACTTGATCAACATTCTTTTCACTGATGAGTCCAGCTCTCACATGTTCCAAGGGCCAAAGGTGAGCTCATAAGTGAGGATATTGAGCTTGACATATTCCATTGATGCCTTCTCAGCATGCTTTTCAAGTCATTAGTGGTTGAGAACTTTCAGATTGACTTGTCAAGTCATTTTGTCAGCATCTGAGTCCTGTTGTGCTGATAATATAATGGCAATGCACCATCCATCAACATTACCAGATATGACCAATGTTGTGAAATGTCACCATACAATAGCTATATCACATCACACCTATACCCAGTTCATTATGAGCTAATTAAAAATGTGTAATATTTATGTTATTTAAGTACAGAGACCATGTCACTAACAATGGTGTGATCAGACTAATGTGTAGACAAGTTGATTGACAGAATTGACAATGTTTTCATTATTTGCTTGAGAGTAGTTATCTACATTGTCTAGTAGCATAGGATTGATATATTATAATGCTATTCTATTGTAGAATTGTGGTGAAATTGAATCATTTAGAATGAACTGCAATGAATATGAATAGTGACATGCATCTGAAGAGCCTCAGACAACAATGATTCACATACATGTTCAATGTGTGGTAAATAATATGATTTATGGTATAGTTGTGAACTCTAGCTGTGTATACTAAGCCATCTGTATTATATTTCAATAAATGAATTGTTCAATATTACCACAATTCTACACACATGACACATATATTATCTACAGTATGACAGAGGGTGACAATAACAGGCTGATTGTACATAGGTATCTACTAGTGTGCTGTCAGGGATATAGTCATTGGCAATAAAATCAATGAGACTAATATATAAGACATTATATTGTCAACATGGTAGAACAATGTGTTGAAGGTACTAACAGGAAAGTACTTGGTTGGCAGTGAAGCTGTGACTGATTGCTCTCAAAATTCAATTGCAACTGTGTGTCACTTCCACTTGCTTGGACCAACTGAACAGATGGCTTTAGAGGGGGATCAGGTAAAGCTATGTGTTGGTCCTTGTCAATGAGTATCATTCAAATTGAGCCATTCCTTGAGCTTTGATTCTGTTTAGACAAACAGTATGTATTTCAGCATCTATGTAGCTACTATTGGACCATGACAGTATGGAAAATATACTCACTTTTTCATATTTCCCCAGATCTCCCTTGCAAAGTCATTGACAATTCAGTGTTCCCACTTCCCATTTCTTGAATAGTATTTTGAGTTCATCTGGATAACCTAATGTTCTGATTATGTCCACTTCCTTGTCTAGAATCTTGAAGATTTCCATGATCATGTCCTCAATTATCTGTGTAGAGTGTTTGTCTCTAATGAATGGTATGTTCATTATATCTCTTTCTTCCTTGGGCTTCAATCCTGCAGTCTCTGCATGATAGTACAGGCACTGGAATACCTCCTCAAATTCACACTCCATCATGTATTGCCTAAGCTTGCACAGTAAATTCATATTCAATATGTCATTCCTATATATTGTATATTGCAGATAATCAGTACATCGATAAATAATGTCATATATATGCTTACATGATGCAGTAACATATGACAAATATTCAGATGACTCAGAATGAGTATATCTTTTGACAGTCCTTGCCCTCTGAATGATACATACATAGGCCTCACACGGTGCACATATATTGCTCAATATATAAGTACTTTCATCATCCCCACAGTTGATATCACCTTGAACAAATGGGCAAGAGTGGGCTTGGGTTCTGTTGATGCCATATTGATGAATTCATGTGTCAACTCTTGTTCTTCAGGTCTTGTCAATGTTGTCATCACCATTCTTGTTGCCATGTCTCCTGTCATCACATTGCTTTGTTCCACCTCTGCCTTCAATTGTTGGATGCATT
>JBBPOE010000647.1:0-16436 GCA_038091295.1 Tylopilus felleus | reverse complement strand
AAGCTGAACTGGTTTATGGAATTGTTTCAGCCTGCTTACTTAATGCCTTGGTCACATGACAGTCTGAGTCGACCCCTGTCTGAGGCCTTTGTCACATGACCAAGCTATGTAAGTCTTTAGGGGCTAACACTATGTACATAGTGAGTGTAGTCAATTAGGATAACTTGGTAGTTGTATAGGTACAAGGGAGAGATTTGTTCATATCTCAATGGGGAAAATCGGGAAAAATATGAGAATTTGGGATCAATTAGGTCATGTTTGGATCTATTTGTCCCTGTGGTATCGAAGGATTTGCATGGTTAGATAAGCAGGAAATATTTGTTCTTTCTGACTCCACATGCGTTTATGAGCGTGCAAGTCAGCGCAGTGTTGTCATGATTAGCAGGACCCAAAGCAGGAAGCTTTGCTAGAACCTGCCTTGAGATCCTCAACGGAGGAGGCGCATACACATGGGTGCAACTCTGTAGAGAACTAGAAGAGCTATTCCGACCCGCCAATCAGAAAGACTGGGCACGAAAGAAGCTCAGAGAGCTCAAACAAGGCCGAACACCGATCGATGAATGGATCATCAAATTCCAAACCTATAGTCAATCCACTCAACTCAACCAAGGTCAACTGGTCGACATCATTGAGCAAAACATAGATCCATCCATCATTCGGAAGATCATCGAAGAAGACACTCGCCCCACCGATCCAGCTGTCTATCTAGAGAAGGTTCGAATCATCGGACAAAAGAGACAGTTAACCCAATTCCTCAGAATCGCTGGATCGTCCTCTAGAACCAGAGACCCGGATGCTATGGACATCAGTGCGCTTGACGCTGCTGAAGATGAAGAAAGCAAAGCAGAGATCGACACTTTCACCAAGGGCAAGGCTAGAGCCAAAACCCCTAATTGCAACAAGAAACCGCTTTCTTGTTTCAACTGCGGAAAGCCGGGTCATATGGCCAAGGAATGCAAGATCCCCTCAACCAGATGTTCCGAATGCAACTGGTCTAGAGGAGGACACAAGCCGAGATGCTCCAAAGGATCAAAGATCCGAGTAACCGACGAAGAACCTGCCTCATTCTGGGATCAGGGATCCCGCGCCATTCAGGGAATGAGCTTTGACGAAGCTAAAGCCTTTTTCTATGACATGCACGATGTCGAGGACAAGGGAAAAGCCAAAGTGCTTTGATCGATCTGGGTGATCAAAGTGACTCTCGATCTGTAAATATGACATCATCTCTAAATTATAGTCAAACGGGGTCTTCGACAGGTTCGGAGCTTGGCTGGGACTCGAAACCAGCGCTTAATTCCATTTACACCCCTATTGAAACCCCAGAACCACCGAGACGCATACTGAACTGCAGTACACGTAGAGACATAGTATTGAAACTCAACATAGCACCTGTTAGGCAAAACCATTGCTTTAGCAGAATAGAAGCTCTCCTTGACAGCGGAGCTAACACCGTATTCATTGATTGGAAATGGGCCCGGATCAGGAAGATACCACTACTTCCATTACCAAACCCCATACCGGTATACAACGTGGACAGAACATGTAACTCAGCTGGTGACATCACTCATTATGCCGAAATAGTCATTGATTTCCAGGGTCACCGAGAAAAAGTAATAGCCGAGATAACCGATCTCGGCAGGCACCAAATGATCCTTGGATATACGTGGTTGAAACACCACAATCCGGACATCGACTGGGAAACCGGTCAAGTCAAAATGACTCATTGTCCATGGACTTGCAAAGTCTTACAGGGCAAGTCTCCCTTTGAGCAATCCATTGACACGATCAAGCAAAACGGTCTCAGGACCATTCATGCAGTCAAGAAGGAACAAGAACGATCGGAAAATCCAAAACCCGATCCAAGACCCGAGGACTTAGTTCCAAAAGCGTATCACAAGTACCTCAAAGTCTTCTCGAAGAAGGAATCTGAGCGTATGCCGATCCACAAACCATGGGACCACGCTATCGACATGAAAGATACCTTTGTACCTAAGAAAGGAAGATTAATTCCTCTGTCGCCACAGGAACAGAAGGAAGTGTCTGATTTCATAGACGATCAGACCAAGAAAGGCTACATCAGACCGTCTAAATCCCCCCAGACCTCTCCCGTATTCTTCGTCCCTAAAAAGGATGGAAAGAAACAGATGGTACAGGACTACCGCTATCTTAATGAACATACAGTCAAAAACAACTACCCGCTCCCTCTTATCTGGCAGTTGTCCGAGAAACTGCAAGGAGCTAAGCTGTTCACCAAGATGGATCTCCGATGGGGATACAACAATGTCAGGATCAAGGACGGCGATAAATGGAAAGCCGCTTTCACCTGTCACTGAGGTTTTTTTGAACCCCTAGTAATGTACTTTGGACTATGCAACTCACCCGCCACCTTCCAAGCGATGATGAACGAGATCTTCGCCAATATGGCAGATGTCATGGTGGTCTACATTGATGACCTACTCATCTTCACCAAAACTGACAGTCAGGAAGGGCATGACAGAATTGTACTTGAAGTCCTTCGACGACTTGAAGAACATGATCTCTTCGTCAAGCCCGAGAAATGCTCCTTCCGAGTCAAAGAAGTCGAATTCCTAGGCATGACCGTCTCTGCCGAAGGAATCAAGATGAACGATGATAAGGTTCAAGCTATCCTAGAATGGCCCACCCCGAAAACTGTTCACGGTGTACACAGTTTCTTAGGACTAGCTAACTTCTATCGAAGATTTATCAAGGACTACGTCCAAGTGGCCCGTCCTCTGAATGATCTAACCAAGAAAGACCAACCCTTTGAATGGAAAGACTCGCAACAGACAGTGTTTGATACGCTCAAACAACGATTCACCACTGCCCCTATCCTCGCATTCCCGGATATTGACAAGCAATTCTGCCTTGAAATGGATGCTTCGGACTTCGCAACCGGCACAGTTCTGTCCATTCTGAAAGATGACAAATGGCATCCCGTCGCCTACTCATTACACTCTATGTCCCCCGAAGAATGCAACTACCCTATTACTGACAAAGAGATGCTGAGTGTCATCCAAAGTTTGGAAGAATGGAGACACTACCTAGAAGGTGCCAATATCCAATTCGAAGTATGGAATGATCATGCCAACCTCCAGTGGTTCATGAAGCAACAAGATCTAAATTGTCAACAAGCTCGATGGGCACAGTACCTATCCCGATTCAATTTCAAATGGGTACACAAAGCCGGAGCCCAAATGGGTAAACCCGATGCCCTATCTCGCCAAGAAGATCATGCTGTACGAATTCAGGACGATAACAAAATGGTTCTCATCATCCCCCCAGAACAGATCGCTTCTGCCACTCTCCACATTGCTACCAATGCCAATGACATCAGACAACGGATCCAAGATGCAACGATCCGTATCTGAGAATCGGACGTCATCACATTATGTAAGAAACATGAAATCTGTGAAGATCGAGATGGAATTCTCTTCACCAGATCAGGAAAGATGTACGTACTCGAAGACCGAGATCTCTGGATGGAAATAGTATGCCTACATCATGACACCCCTATTCCTGGACATCCCAGAACAGAGAAAACCCTTGAACTGATGCAATGCAGCTACACCTGGCCTGGAATGCCAACACTAGTCAAAGACTATGTATCTAGATGTGACTGCTGCGCACGTTTCAAGGGATCCAACCAAGCTCCGCCTGGGAAGTTGAAACCGCTCGACACTCCACCAGGTCCTTGGAAGGAAATATCCGCCGACTTCATCATGGATCTCCCAATATCCAAAGGACTCGACAGCATCTTAGTAGTAGTCGACTGATTCTCCAAGGAAGTCGAATTCATCCCTTGCACCAAAACAACATCCGCTCTTGACACCGCAAAGCTATACTTGCGCTATGTAT
Source organism: Tylopilus felleus (assembly GCA_038091295.1). Taxonomy (NCBI): domain Eukaryota; kingdom Fungi; phylum Basidiomycota; class Agaricomycetes; order Boletales; family Boletaceae; genus Tylopilus; species Tylopilus felleus. Next base: position 12,560 of record JBBPOE010000647.1, on the reverse strand, counting down.
GGAAACATCACGGACTACCCACTGGAATTGTCTCGGACAGAGGTCCGCAATTCGCATCACAAGTAATGAAGGATATTTGCAAGAGATTAGGTATCCAACCCTGGTTGTCCACCACATATCATCCTCAAACAGATGGACAGACGGAAAGGATCAACCAAGATCTACAACAATACCTCCACATATTCACCTCGGAAAAACAGGATGAATGGATTAGTTGGCTACCGCTCGCACAATTTTCCTATAATACCAAGAAACAAGTTAGTACAGAGAAATCACTGTTTGAAGTCACAAGATCGTATCAGCCAAAAATGGGCTTTGAGCAAAGAACTACAAAGGCACCAGCAGCTGAAGAACTAACAAAATGAATGAAAGAAACTTTGGAACAGACGAAAGAAAACATAGAAAAAGCAAAGACACGTATGAAGCATCAAGCAGACAAACATAGATCTAAGGCACCAGATTATGAAATTGGTGACAAAGTTTGGCTCTCAACCGAGAACCTTAAACTTACCCAAGCATCAAAGAAGCTCACGGAACGATGGCTTGGACCCTGTGACATCACCAAGCGCATCGGAGACAATGCACTTGAACTGTGACTTCCGAGATCAATGAAGATCCACCCAGTAGTAAACATCTCATGGGTTAAGCCATACAAGGAATGCCTTGAAGGCCAACCTACATTCAAACCCAGCCCTGTGCAAGTCACAGAGGATAGAGAAATAGAGTTCGAAGTAGAATTCATCATAGACTCATGATGGAAGGGACACTGTCTAGAGTATCTGGTCCACTGGAAAGGCTATTCCGAAGAAGATCGCACTTGGGAACCAAAAGGCAATCTCTCCAATGCATTAGACGCGATCAAGGACTTCCACAAATCTAAACCTAACTCCCCTCATTCACTTAATATGTCGCAGGCCGACTTCTACTCCCTATTCGCCTATTGTGGTAAACCAATACCAGAGATTGATCAAACCCGCCTACCCTTTGATCGGCTTGATGTCGATTAAACCCTGGGATGTGCCAGGGCAAAAACGCATTTACTCATCCGGTCCCGGAAAGATTATCCTATCTGCAATCAACTCTCTGAATATTCGGTTGAGCCTTGCTCCCACAATACGCTTACAATCCGCAATGATTTCCAACTTCGCCCACTACTCTATGCTCGTCTTATATGGCCTTATCTCCTATGGAATCATATGCCCCCTTGCTATGCCTACCATCCTATCACTATGGACAAATATGCTCCTCTTCATCTTTATGATGTCACTCCTATTTGCCATCTGGTCGCTCATTGCCTGCTACCTAAAAACCGGAGTCTTCCTTAAATGGACTCTCTGGATAAAAACAGAATCCCCTCTTTTCACATTCGAGATCGAACCCACTAGACATTGGACGTTTTGGGACGAGAAATGGGAAGAGGAAGAACAGGCAGAAAATGAGGAACCAGAGACCATTCATGGATGGGATGAAACCCCAGCATGGGATGAGATTACTGCTTTCAATAACGAGAATCTCAATCCGGAAAACAATGGCCCTGATGGATGGAATGCGGAAGAATGGGATCAGCAACAACAGAATCTGACCTGGTTAGACACCGGCGGAATGGCTGTCCCCGACTTCATAATCACAGCACTGGCTAATATTGACCATTTCCGAGAAGAAGCCTCAGCTTGGCTCACTCTCCACATACCAGTACTCACCATCTCATCAGAACCCAAGGAAACAGCTCCTCAGATCACAGAAATTCCCTCGGAAAATGAATCTGAACCGGAAAATCCATTCCCGGATAATGAACCCATCCCTTCATTCCAATTCAACTGGCCTCCAGACAATATTGGTCATATGGAGTCTGACTCATAGAGAGGGGGTAGTGTTACACTTGCTCCATTTCGCCCCTATAATATTTGCCATACCCGGGGATCGAACTCCCAACCTCACTACGATGCCAATCGCTACTGACCACTACACTCCTTATCCTAAGTATCACCCCTGGCCTAGACTCTCGCACAGCCTCATGGCTGTCCACCTCATGGCTGTCCGCCTCATGTTTACCTCATGTCAGATCCTTCGCCATGCATATCGCACAGCCACGCATCTAGGTGCCTCATGTATTTCATCTCCGCTCTATGACCCCTATCTCACCTCATGCTCATCTCATGTATTCCTGCTGACTCTTCATGACTCGCCTTCATCCTATAGGGTATGATCCACTTATCTAGGCTATGCTCCTCATGATCTCCTCATGTACTATAGCACAGGATATCTGTAGATCTAGTGTACACAAGTGTAAACCCCTAGACAGTATATAAACCCCAAGCACACTCGACTGGTTTCCCCCCAGTCTTGTTCACTTGGAGATTTCCCATCTTCACTCTTGCTACACAAGGTCTTGCCCTCTACTTCTCAGTCTGCCATTGAGTGCTGCTGACGAAGGTCTCCCCTTGCTCTAGCACAGCGCCGGCTCTTGAGTGAGTTTGGTCGTTTCAACTAGCTACACAAGTGCTGCTTACTCAGCATACACTCTGCCCCTGGGGTCCTCGCCCGGCAGGCTCCAATGTGCGACTTTTCATGACTTGATTTTCTACAATGAAATGAAAACAGCTGTAATATCTAGACATGCATATCATCTGATATGTGCATCCAACCGGTAACATCTCGACAGTTCATAACACTGTCCGCAGTTTCCCTGGAGTTTATAAAAGGCACGACAATGTGTCACGCATTTTTCGCCCACCTGCGAACTCCCTGGTAGATGATAATGCAATTATCGGCAGCGTATCCTTGATTGTCAGCACGCCGCTGTAATTACTGCTGTGACCTCTGTGGTCACTTCCACAAGAGAGATACTATGTATAGAATAGGTCGACCCAGCCATCGAGAGAGATGATATGTTGGAAAAATGTCCGGGCCCATGCCAATGGTCCCAAATTGTAATAAACATTATGAAGCACTCACTTGCTTGACAATGGATTTGGTAATGCCATGATAGTGCAATTAAGATAAGATGCTGCAATTATCATGGGGTTGTATTGCCGTAAGATCTCAGCGAAGCATTGCAATGGCCCTTCATATGACCCATGCCAAAGCAGAGTGGATTTTTCAACATCCACATGTTACTTCCCTACTCCCATCATCTCCTCACCATGACCCCCATTCATAAGAAGTATAACTGGTCTAATAAAACCCTTGCAATGACGATACCCTGCCAGCACTGTGGGAACATATTCAAACCACAGGGCCTCAGAAGTCATGAGCTGCACTGTGTGCAGTGCAAAGGGAAGGAACGACAACGCGTTCAATCCGGCATGGAATTTGAACATGACCTTGAAAAAGGTATGCAGTTGTTTTGAATCTTGTCGATTTTTACTTGACATGCAATATCTTCAGCCAGAGAGGTTCAGCAGCAAACGGCAACATTATTGTATACGTACCCAGACATGGCAGCTGGTCCCTCAGGGTTCTTCAGTAGCAACTCTCCTGGTAAAATTTATTTTATTTTTCTATTGTTAGTTTAGCGGAGCCGGATTCGTCTCAGCACCACAGATCAATGCTGCTTACTCTGAATCATATCTCTCCTCTCACCCCCCATTGGAACACCAGGATTTCATTGGACAAGACATGCTAGATCCACATGGAGACTCCGGAGGAGATACTGGTAAACACACACAACATATATTTTACTCTGCATTGACCATGAGATAATCAAATTTAGATCGATCTGAATCCACCACTTCAATGGCCACTATTGACAGTCACAGCCATCGTGCTGCATCTCCAGAACAGCCACCGGACTTCAAGACAGAATTTCACCTGTGCAGCCATTGTCCTCCTCTTTTCCAACACCAAGAAGATTTTGGCCTATGGAATGTTGCCGATTTGGCTCCTGACAGCAGCCCATGGCGCCCATTCATCGAGGAGGGTGACTACCTCTTCGCAGAAATCGCGCTGCAAGCTGGGCTCAATGCTTCACAAGTAAATGGCCTGCTTGGCCTCGTGACACATGTCTCGCAGGAAAAGGCCAAGGTCACATTGCACAATGAGATAGACCTTCACTGTGCATGGAATCAGGCAGCTGCCCAGGTGACTCCAGTGTGTTGTGTTTCTCGGTTCTCTTTTACTCTTTAACGAGAATTCATTGCTCAGCTTTACTTTTAGTTTGTTCAACATGATGTAACTGTTGAGTACAATGGACAAGAGAGAGAGTTTCCGGTATATGGCTGCCTGTTATGGGATTGGGCCCTTGACCTCTTATCTAACCCATTGCTTGCTCCACACTTTACCTGGGATGCCGAGAAATTGTATAAACACAATGGCACTGAATATGAGTGGTTCTACACAGAACCATGGACAGGTGACTGATGGTGGAACATTAAAGTATGTATAATTTGTTCTGTTACTGTTTGTAATTTTTACTTTTGCGTATCAAATTTCATCTAGTCTGATTTACCTCGTGATGTCGAAAATGCAGTCCCTTTTGCTTTCATACTCTACACTGATAAAACATGGCTCTCGTCTCATGGGATGGTCAAAGGTTATCCCATCGTCGCTTGCTGTGCAAACTTACCTGTAGATATTAGAAATGGAGAGCGATATGGTGGCGGATGTGTTGTCGGCTGGTTACCAATTGTAAGTTTCATATTTGGCATCGAGTTGTGTGGGCGGCAATGCTTATCACTAGATTCACCAAGGTACCTGAACCAGCAGAGGATGAGGGAAAGCTCTCATACACAAACTTCAAGTGGGTTGTATGGCACGAGGCATTTCTATGTATCCTAGACAAACTCGAAGAGTTCTTCAAGACGGGATACTGCCACAAGTGCTATGACGAAATCATCTGATGGTTATTCCCACTTATTCTTATTTTATCTGCTGACTACGAAGAACTGTGAGCCATGATATTGCACACATTCCACATGTTACTGATAGATTGTTTCATTGAATTTAGTTGTATGATGTGTCTACTCTGAGGCATGAAGAGTAAATGGCTGTGCCCTATGTGCCTGGTTCCTCTCAAGGAGTTGTCCAACCTATCTAAGACATTTGAAGCATGTACTTCCACTCAAGTGAAGAATGCACTCACTGTCTATCATCAAAAAAAATCAGAAGGTGAATGAATCCTCAAAGCTCTGGGTCTTCGACCAGTCACGGTGAGTTCAAAAGGTATTCTACTTTATTATTCAGGGCTAACCGGCTCCAAATCCAACCACAGAATGTTTTCTGGAAGGTTGTGCACTCAGACCCACAAGACGCTGCAAGTTTTGACTGACTCCATGTGCTCCATGGTGGCGTCTGGGGATACCATTTACTCGCGGAGATGAAGATTATCCTGGAAAAGTTACCATGTAAATATGCAGCTGAAATTGAGAACCAGTAAGTGATCTCGTTCCTTATCCATCTCAGGTTTCTCACTCCTCTTGCAGACTTAATGTATTTCCAGCTTGGCACGACCTCGCGCACTTCACAGGCATCTTGCATGTAAGTTACGCTGACGGAACAAACTGCGAGACCTGGCCAAAGTAAGTTCGCTTTGACTGTCTCCTGATCTTTCAATGAGTTGATGATCCCTTCAGCAAGTGTTGTATGAAGCCTTGAATATACTCACAGACAGTGTGAGCCATGAGGGTTACCAGCTTATGCGACTGCTCTGCAGCTATTTGGAGCTTGACAGCCTCACTGGGCTGGATGCATATACTGAGAGGACGTTAGAGATGATCGAGAATGAGCTGCTAGTTTTCAGGAATGAACTTAAGGTATGCATGGACTTCGTAACAATTCCGACAGAGGCTTCTGACTTTTACTCAATTATAACCATTACCTAGGAGTACATAACGCGCGTGAAGGCCGGCAGACTCTCAGAGCACCTCAAAACAGATTGGAATTTCCCCAAGATCCATCTCTGGAACCATGTTGTATGGGACATTCGGATGAAAGGAGCTGCACACAACTACAGCACTTGGCCAAATGAGAAGATGCACGGCACCCTCAAAAATGCATACCAGGATCATTCTAATGGGAAGAATGTCACTGTTCAAGTAGGTACACAAGTAAATCTGATCCTCTACATCCTGACACTCTTGACAGATCCTCTGTGTCGACCACCACTATTTGGCCATGAAATTCATCAGGGATTGGATTGATGCTGAAGCTGAGCGTGTCGCGGAGCAAAGTGCTGCAGATGGTCAAGACGGGGACAAAGACGGAACAACCAGAATAACCTTCTCACCAGTTTAGAAGGGCATATCAAGCTTGGTTCACCACGACCGCTGAAGAGTATCCAGGAGATCTTGAACGAGCACGATTCACACCTGGAATTCCAGAATTTTCGGCAGAAATTCACTGCTTTCATTAACCAATGTCTTCCGGTGTACCTCAACCATGACTCCAATCTCTGGATTAACCTCTCGTTTCCAGAGATGTTTCATGTTCGTTTCATTAAAATTCACTATTGTGAGCATATTTATGCAACTGCACCTTTCACGCGTAGGTGCAGGAGCATGCTTACCTCAAGGTACACTATGAGTCAAGGATGGATTGGTGACAATCTACTGACTACCTTCACTGCAATCCCGCATTCCATGGAAAACCTCGTTACGACAGCGTCATCTTCCAAATCTCCACCGAGGATGTTGTTTTTGCCCATCTTGTACTCATGTTCTCGTGCAGCATCCCTGCATTTGGCACTTATGACTTCGCTCTTGTTCAGCCTCTCACTGCTGACATCACTGGCAACCTGAGTCGCCAAGCATTTGATGGAGCCTTGTGACTCAAATGTGTCAAGGCACGACCTCGTACAGCATCAATGTTCATCCCTATCCGGTCAATCATGAGGGGGGCATTGCTTTATCCTGACCCCAAACACAAGGATGAATTCTTTGTAGTGGAACATACTGACAGGGATATGTTTCTTTGCATGAAGGAATGGATGCCGATGTATAGACATTCAGCCTAGGATCTACTTGTAATTATTGCAAAGTTTTGAATGTATAATAGATTTTGGGATCTGAGTCTCACTGGATCACCATATCAATAATCGTCCCAACCATTCTGCACACTATCATGACAAAATTGTGGGTGCCGAAAGACTCTTCCAGCCGTTTTCCACATCATCCACCTCTCCATCTCCCCTGCTTTCTCTGAATCTGACCATCTTAGACTATGGCAACTCGCCTGACTCGCAAAGTTCATCCTCACTCTCGTCAGTAAGTACATCTGTTTCACACCCGTTGACCTATTTACTTCTTGCTTGCGATATAGACAAAGCAGTCAAATCATTGTGCAGCTCGGATATCTGGGTTCAATGAGACTTCCCTGCCAAGTAACTGGGCTCCAAGACTTGATCCGCGCTCAAGTTCAGTCTAAGGCATCTCAATGTTCAGCCCGACATTGTAACAGATAAAACAATCATCAGCGATCAGGAGGCTTCTCGACCCTGCTATGGCAGTCTGCTTCCACTCCTTTGTCCATCTCTGCTGCAAGGGCAAATCCTGCTTCTGGAGTTACCTTCCATCACCTTGCTCCTCTCCCTGCACCCCAGCTCAGCACTTGAACACCTGGAACAAAGGCTGAAATGGAGGCCTACCTAAAGGGATAAGCTAAGACGATGAAATGATTACACATTCGTGATACGGAAAACTCGGACAAGGAATGACTCTTGACAAGGTGATTGAGGCGATATCACCTAGCGGTCACATCTTGAAGAGATGGGCCCGTTCAAGAACTATATCTCTGGAGCTCCTTAAGAGCATAAATCAAACGCCATCACCCTCTGCTTCATCTTATGTACGTATCGCTCATTTATCAAATGTCTGCCACCCTAACAATGTTTTGGTCCGTCTAGCCTGACACATCAAGCCCCAAGCATAGACATCAATCAAAGTCTCCACCAGTTGCTTTCCCATCAGTCAGTTGAAATCGGACAGCCGTTATTCACAATATTCCTCTTCCATCAACGATTGACTCCCCGATGCCCCACAGATGGATGACTGGTAGTAGTGGTCCACATTCCTTCTTGCAGATGAACATGCCCAACACTGCTCCTCGTGCATCTATGACGTGTCTCGCAAGCACCAGCTCCGCCTCTCTCTTCTTCAGTCCATCCATCCCTCAAACCATGACTAAGACTCGTCTGAGGACAGCGTCAAATGCTGCTATGTCATTGGCAAAACCTCAGGTCAATGCGCATACATTGGTCTCCAACAGGCATAGTTATGCTGGTAACGAAACGGTTGCTACATTTCCATGGTGTTCTCTCAACATCCCATCACTGAATTCCTCACCTCTTTGACATACACGTAGCAACTGCCTCTACTCTCTCGGTACAAAATGTGAAGTCGAGCGACACCTTTGTATTTTTTCGTCCTGCTCACATTCATCCCAACCCGCAAAATTTGCTGTCATCAAAATCGGTGGTGCAGTCCTTGACGACCTCGACGAGCTTGCTCTCAGCCTTAACTTCCTCTACCGACTGTGCCTCTACCTGTCATCCTCCATGGTGCTGGCCCTCAAATGAATGACATCCTCAAGGGTGAGGGTGTTAAGCTGGAGTATATCAATGGTATTTGCATTACTGGTACATTCCTCTCTCAGATGCTCGGTCCAACGTGGCCATGTATTGTCCTTGTGCACACCTCATAGACGCAAGGACACTGCAAATCACTTGTCGCATTTTCCTCGAAGAATTTTTGAAACTTGTTACTGCACTCGAGAAGCTCGGCATGCATGCCTGTCCCATCACCTCAGGTGTTTTCACCGCCACCACTCTCGATCCCACCAAGTACAGTTTGGTTGGTAAAATCACCCGGGTCAATAAGCAACTCATTGAAGCCTCAATCTGCACCAGTGCTTTGCCTATCTTATGCAGTCTTGCTGAGAGCAACGATGGTCAGATCCTTAACATCAATGCAGATGTTGCTGCAGGAGAACTTGCCAAGGAGCTCAAGCCCATAAAAATTGTGTTCATCAATGAAAAAGGTGGTCTGTACCATGGCGTTACAGGAGAAAAGTTGGATGTAATGAACCTCAACAAGGTATGTATTGTCTCCGACTCTTTCAGAATAGATTTATCACAGTCAATGAGCAGGAATATGACCAGCTCATGAAGAAACCTTGGGTCAAATATGGTACAAAGCTCAAGTTGCAGGAATTCAAAGAACTCCTGGATGTCCTTCCTCGCTCCTCCTCTGTTGCAGTCATCTCCACTGCCAATCTGCAATGAGAACTCTTCACTGATTCCAGTGCTGGCACACTCATTCACCGAGGATACAAGCTCTTCAAATACCAAACTTTGGAAACCATTGGGAAAGACCGACTTTGCCAGGTTATCTCTGAGCATGATGAGGGTATCCGCACAGGCTAAGAAAGTCTCGCAGGAGTCCTCTCCGCCCTCGAGAATGCCAAACCAGGAGATTGGTCTATCTATGCCGACAAACCTCTTGATGCCATTGCCATCATGTTGCACCCCGAGGGTCAGATAACTCCTTGCATCACACGCTGGCGTACTCAACGGCATCCTTGACAATGTGTGGACTGTGCTGCATAAGGACCATTGGCAACTCATATGGACTGCCTCTGTATCTCCCCCCTACTGCCCTGGACTCGAGCAATGTCAGTCAATTCTGTGGATTCAGGCGTTGTGTTCAGTGATGACGAGGGTAGTGCAGGTGTTTTGCTCTCCACTGTACCACATGCATTGACATCAGCATTACCTTGAAGCTATCCGCTCAAAGGTTCTGGGCGCATACAAGGTTTTCTTCGTAGGCATATGTACATCATAAGAACAAGTTTCGCTGAATACAATGAAGAAAAGTGTCGGATCTTGTTCAGAAAGAGAAGTAAGCAGTTTCATCTTTCTATTCTGTGGCATCTGTTGATCAGATATCTCAAGACGAGGTCGGCACCAAATATGAAACTGGCCTTACGTTCCTTGTGTGTCTGATCTTGGCATGAGCAGCCAGCCAGAATTGGGACCAGGCAGCACGCCTGGCTACTGTGATCGGATCATCTCCAATGTCCAAATTCAACAAGGATAGCACTGTTCAAAGCACAGCTCCTGAGGGTCGCGACCGGCAGAGGCCCTCATGGACAAAACCTTTCATCAATGTAGCCTCACCTTGCGAATACAGCCCACTCCACTTGCCACAATGTTCATTCTCCCCTCCCCGATCTCTCCAATAACACAACACACTGCTGTTACCTCACCCATCTCCTCCTATGCTTAGTCCAGCCAACCGTGTCTCCACAACATACTCCAGCTCAGTGCGAGGGTAGCACGGGCAACTCACTCTTGGTTATAATAAGGGATTGTATGCTGAATGCAGCACAACAACACAGTAAGTTAACTTTCATCTAGTTTCATTCAGATTCGCCTGAACTAGGGTCTGATATGTAAGCAATGTAACCATATCCAGATTGGACTAGACTTGTCCCCCTGCATGTTCCTTCACTGTAATTATAATTGGAGAAATCCAGTTCTCAATCCATATTAATTCTGTCAAATAGGTCTCCGCCAATGCCCGAAAGACGTCAAGACTTTGCCCGGTTTGACACCACAACCACAGCCCGCTCCCTTAGGCCCAATTATGTAATTGTACTATGTGCGCTTTTACAGTGATTTCGTCTCAGAGAATCTGACTGTTGACAATTACTTTCATAGACGTAGTGCAGTAAATACATTGGGACTCGATTCAGACTTGTTGCATTGATCACTCAATAGTGGTAAGTCTTGAATCTCGTTCATCTTAATTACTCTCACTAATCCTCGCTCTTTTGACCTCATCAGACATGTATTACATGTCATTTTTACTAGTGGGGCCTCTTATGGCGATGCATTATCTGATTCTGATCACTGTCCTATACAGAAGCCACCCTGACCTGCTGGTAAGTTGATGTAACACTTGGATACCAGTCCCGTCCTGACGCCAGTGCAAATACTTAGTCCAGCCAATTCCCACCCATCTCATCGACATATAAAAAGTTCTGTCCACGCCCATCTTATTTGAAGTAAGCCCTTCCTCCCATTCATTGCTCATCGTTGACTGGTTCCCTCTAAAGCCCATAACTCTCTTCCCACCTCCGCCATGGTTGAAGACTTTAGCAGAGCGATCCATGCTGTCGGCGATGACAGTTTCTCTGACGGTGATGAGGATGTCGCCAGCCCCTCTGCCAGTCGTGGAGCTGATGTGGCTGATGTAGGAGGTTTGGTCACTAATGCCCTGCAGGAGCTCGATGAGATGTGAAGGGTCATGGCCGCTCCGCCCCTGGATGCAACTGCAGCAGACTTGCACAAGGTTTGTACCTGAGTTCTCAAAGTCAAACCTTGCTGACCACCCACTTCTAGACACTGGGAGAGGTTCAGCTTGCTTACAGTGAGCAACAAAACTGATGCAATATTTGCATCATTTTGATTGATGAATGAATATCTGGAGAACCATTGAAGCTAGACCCCTAAACCTAGATATCATTAGAAAGCCCCAATCAACAGCATTCTAAACATAGGTACATTGCTTAGGTAATTCTTACTGTATCAGGAAATATTCTGGAATTAAACATGGCTACTCATTGCATCAATTTTGTTGCTGACAGTTTGAAATATTATAACTATATGTTGAGACAAGATATTACATAATCAATGGGTCATGTGATGCACTATTAGCTCAACATGATGTAAATACATCAAAACACCATCGCTTTTTTCACTTCCACCACCATGAAATCCCTCTCTGTTGACCAAACTACTCATATCATCTCCCTCTTGCAATTGGGTCATTCAACCCATCAAATTGCTCACTCTACTGGTCTCAATTAGTCTACCATCAGCAGACTACGCTCCAAACATTGTCCTGACCTACCCAAGTTCTCTGGGGGTTGTCCATCCATCATTACCCCCACTGACATGTGACATGCTATCCGTCTTATTGGATCTGGAAAGGCTGAGAATGCTGTCCAGGTTACCAAAACACTTCAGGATGTCAAGAACCACTCCATCTCTCCCCAAACCATTCGCTGTCACCTTAGGAAAGCTGGTATGAAGGCTGTGGTGAAGCAAAAACACCCTCTTCTCTCCAAGCATCATAGGAGTGCATGACTGGACTTTGCTCTGAGCCATGAGCACTGGACTGTGGAGGACTGGAAGCGTGTTGTTTGGTCAGATGAGATCAAAATTAACCGCATTGGGTCAGATGGTAGGAAGTGGGTGTGGAAAAGGGCAGGTGAAAGCCTAAGTGATAGGCTTGTAGAGGGAACAGTGAAGTTTGGAGGGGGATCTGTGATGATGTGGAGGTGTATGACTTGGGAAGGAGTTGGGATGGCCTGCAAGATTAATGGTAAAATGGATGCTAACCTCTACACCCAGATCATGGAGGATGAACTTCAGCAAACTCTGGAGTATTATGGCAAAACTCCAGATGACATCATCTTGCAGCAGGACAATGACCCCAAACACACCAGTAGATTGGCCAAGCAGTGGTTTGAAGACCATGGATTTGAGGTTATGGTATGGCCAGCTCAGTCTCCAGACCTCAATCCCATAGAACATCTATGGTTTATCCTCAAAAGGAGGCTAG
>JBBPOE010000646.1:0-16463 GCA_038091295.1 Tylopilus felleus | reverse complement strand
CTTTGAACGGCAGTTAGTGTCTCGTCCAGTCATGTCTACCACCATGAATGTGTCGACGAAGGCGACTCCAAGTACCACGTTCGCGCCGCGTCCCTCGACAACTGTACCTCCAGCAGCACAGACATTCGAGCCTTTGGCAAAATCCATATTGACCCATCGACTCATTTACAATATATTCGCCTACTCTGCCGCCTTTTCCCTCGCTTCCACCGTATTTCTTTCCGGTGGAGATGATGCAGGCTTTCTTTTACGATTGTTCCGACCCAGTACATGGGTCAATGCATCTTTCACGTGGCTGGTTGGCGTACTACCCATCATAGTGGTACGAAAGGTCTTGTTGACGCGTACGTGGGTCATCGACATGGGTTAACCGCTCCTTCTAACTTGCTTGTATAGCTACACCTGATCCTACCTCTTCACCGTCGAAAACGATGGCAGCTGCGCTTGCGAAGCCAACGACGCGTCAATGGATCGCAATTTATATCACCACCTCCCTTTTGCTCTTATCACTCGAATTGGCGCGTATATGGTCTAGGAGCGAAGATTTACACCTGAACGTTTTCATAAAGTCGAGGTGTGTGGCATGTTTCAACGATTGAAGCGACGTCATAGCATGCGATCCCGTTTCACAGGAAGCATCCCTACTATCTCAATGGTCGATTCATCTTTCTTATATTGGCGCAAGTGTGGCTTTCGATCAGTTTTGCACTCCGAGACATAATGCTTGAGCGCTTCGTCTTCCGCTGGGCGAAATCCCTACCATCCACGAACGCAGTGGGTTTTTTATTCCCTGAAGCATTGTCACCTCATGACTCGAAACGCGTAGCCTTTTGTACCAAAAAATCTCGTCATGCTTCTGCTCACGAGCGTGCTTTTCACGCTTTCATCATTTATAGTCTACAACATTTCCTTCGGGTTGGCGCGGCTAGCCCTCTTGCCGTTACTTCTGAGGATGCCCCTCGTTCGATCCCTTCTCAGGCCATTTGTTGGTCACTTTATCAGAGGCCCTTGGACATTGACCTTGCCGTTGCGACACTTATCCCTCGAGACACACGCTTTCACCCTCGGATTGTCAATGCTGGCGAATTGGGAATTTGCCGAATCCCTGTTTGATGTTTACATTCCCCAGGTGCGCTACCATCTCTCACGTGCTTTCGTGCGTTAATAACTATGCTAGCCCATTCAAGTCGCGTCCACCACCGCGGACCCAAACGTGACGCTAGTCTCAGGCATCACGTCCACCAATCCATTGTATCTTCACTTTGCCTATGCCGAGTTGCGTGACGTGGCGTTGGATAGTCGTCCGGCTGGTGCTTCCCGTCGAACAGCGTTATTCTCTGATCAAAAATTCAGCCCGAGTCTGTGGGGTACTCTGGCGCGCGAGTCACTCTTTCGTTTAGGCAATGACTATCAGACGTTCCTTCGCCGCGGTGCACCCGCACCTGCCAACGTACCCGCACCCATTGTCCCTACGAAAACCGTACAGCCACCTTCAACGCCACTACTACGACAGGCGATCTGTAAGGCACCACAGCAGTCTCCTATTTCAAAGGTGTTGGATACATTTGCGTCCGATTCAGACCTCTCTAAGGCTGCTGATGCAGTCGCTTCCGAAGTGGGCACACGAGTTGCAGAAGCACCAATTCCTGAACTATTCCGTTCGGCTTCCTCTCGACCTGCTGCTGTCCCACCTCAACCGACAACGGCTGCCAGTGCGGCTCCCCAACCAGAGTTAATCGGTGCATACGTCTCGCGTGCAAAGATCCAATTTCAGAGTTTGGCTATCACGTACTCGCCGACGTGGTGTCGGGAAGTGGTCATGGAATGGGATGCGTGGTGGAGCAGGGATCGCATCAACAAAGTCACTGAAAAGTGTCTTCCGAACCGAGATCTCGATGCGCTCATTGTCGGAGGTGGGCTTATGAAGAAACACTCCACGATTACGTTGCTCATGCTAACCAATTGCAGTGCTCGCTGGTCTCATTTGCGCTTCGCTAACTGAGGACCGGTACGGTGTGGTCCAGCGTGACATTCCACGCATCCTGGAAGCTTTCTTGTCATTTTTGACCGCTTTGGAAGAGTATCATGCCGAGGTGACCAAGCTCTATGTTCCTCCCACCCCCGATGAAATCACTCAAGGGGACCTGAAGGTTCTTAGGGAGAAGGAACGTACACGGGTTGAAGTGGCTAGAGCGACGGAAGTGATCGGCATCGTCGCTGATGGTATGTTCCTTCTTGTCTCGCCTCATCTCACATGGTGGTTGATGCCTCGTTCTTGCGATCAGCATTGAAGTCGGGCGTTGCTGATATCACGCGGACCTTTGGAGAGAAGCTTGGCGCCTTCAAGTTCCCACCCAGAATCGCCAAGAAGCTGCAGTCGTTTGTAGATTACGCCTGATTTCATGCTCACGTATAGAAAACGTTTCTGGTACTGATTTCCGTGCTGGATCCCTCCTTGGACGCTCGCTCGTTCCAGGTCAGTCCGTTTGCGCATGATGCGGGACATGCATATCACCAGGGAAGTAGAATGGGATGTGGATCAAAGCGGAAGCGTTTGTATTTTTTGCCTCTTCTTTCCCCAATCGGTTCATTCACCATGCGGGACTGGGTGTCACTAAGCTTCTCCAGTAAACCCGTTGCACTGCTCATTTCCAACTGCTTCCTTTCGATCCCGTTGTTCTTCGCCGCTGGCCCATCGAGCAGGCCAGGGGTCGCGTGCAAGTCTTGTGACTTGCGAGTGGCGAGAGTTACTGTCCGCCGAAATAATACTTTGGCGCGATGTTCAATCCGCATGATTCAGTCCTCTAGGAAACCGCTCCATTGTGCTTTGTTGTGAACGTGCAGGGTAAAGCAACCTAGATTTTCCACAATACCTGTTGCTCGTCCTTCCTTGAGAGTGGGCTCCGGCAGAGTCGCTGTTATCACCTCGGAGGGTAACGTAAAATATTAACAATATCCTATAGGGGGATAAGTATTTACAGCTACAAATTATTGGGGGTCCGGATTGGGATCATTAGTCACAGCCCTCCCCAAAATTCCCTTCTCGAGCACGTTCCATTCATTACTACAGTACAACCTGGAGCGTGTCTCCTACATACTAGTAACACCCACATCCCAGAAAAATGCATACAGAAATTAAGCAGATGCGGTTGGCCATAATTGCGGGAAGGGGGGGAGCGTGGAAGGGGTATAATATACGCCAGAACTTTAGTGGTCATCAAAAGAAAGACTGTATGGAGCTATATGAATTGTCGTTGGGCGAGGTCGTGAGCGAGAAACGACAGTCGTGAGGGAATGAGTCACGAGAGAGCAGTCGACGATACGTCCTCCCTGACGAGCTCCACACCTTGCTCCGAGGATACATCATCCCCACGTCCATCCAACCCGACATACTGGTAGACGCGCTCCCTACCCGGAAGGGCCGCCCGGACCCGACGCTGCATCTCACTAAAACGTCCACTTGCTCTCCAGAGCTTGAATTGGTCCCACCGTGCTCTCACTGCCATACGAAGAGCGGTCCGACGGCGTGCCAGGGACGCACGAGAAGCGTACAACGAGACAGGTGCGGATATACTCAATGTGATCGGACGGCCTACGAGTATGACGATCACAACACAACAAGGGAAATGGTTGAGAAAACGACGCACCTGGTGATGATACGGCATTGGTGGGGACCTTCGTAGCAGGGACGGATTTCTCCACGACCTCTGCTCGTTTGATGAAGCCCTTGAGACATCCTGTGAACCAATAGGCGTGGAGGGGAAATATGCAGGCCATGATGATTGCAGGGCCGAGCGACCCATTAGTGACCTCGTTCCGCTGGATGACTAGAGAGCTGCAAAGAGCAATGTGGAAAGCGATGCGCGTCGTAAAGAAGCAAACAGCGAAGAAGACGTCCGAACGGAGACGTGGCATGATGCTTCCCAACGCGAGAACGAACGTCGGGATCTGGTGGCGACCGTCAAAGAGCTTGTCGTTAAACGCCATATATACAGTACTCACCTCCATGACGGCGGCCAAACAAAAAATATGACTCCAATGTCCTTGTATAGCATATTCGACAATGAAAACATAGACCGAATGGTGTATCCAGCCGGTGAGGAAGTTGACCTTGCTGCGATAGAATAGCATTCCCATTGTCAAGTCACTAGGATTGGTTGGTCATACTGAAGCAAACGAAGCACAGATTGAACCAACACGATGAGGTAGGCCTGGAAAAACCTGCCGACACTGTCGGTGATAACGGGATAAACGACCATATGCTTCAATTGCCCTCTGGCGGCTGCAAATTGCAGCACCGATGGGAGACTGAGAAGGGACATGGCGGCGCTACTGAGGCTGGTGAGGACCCATGATCGCTGCTTGACGGTCGTGCAGTGGGAAGCAAGGAGGAGGTAGCAGACGGCCAAGAGAACAAAGGAAACCCAGAAGGCCGTCGACGTCGCCAACCGCGACATGTTGGAGAGGAAGGTGATCATCGCGGGAGGAAAGTGGCGGCGACGTGATAAGCTGTTAGGGAGTCAGGTCGCAGTTTAAGAGCGCACGGGAACCGAACCAACGACGGGCAGCCATGCACTAAAAAGTAATTTGGCACGTTTCTGCCTGAGAAACCGATTTCGGCTATAGTGAGAGATAACAATTTATCTTCCCGACCGTACCTTTACAGCCACTTTGGCAAATCGAACCCATCAAACTCGGTCAACAATAATATCATTATATACTGGCGTCAGCTGCTTGGCCGAGAACCATAAAAAAACCGGACGAACGTGACAGCTGTCCAGCCTTGGACAGCTGGCTGGCCACAGATTCCCGGAAAGGGTCGCTTGTACGTTCTAAGTAACCTCACGAACGTGCGCCGGCATACCTCCGATGGGCCCTTCCCGCTCGAGAATGGACGGGAGGGCGGTGTGCTAGCTGCTCCGAGTCACAGCGCAAAGAAAATGGTTTGGTTCAGCGTGGCTCTCTCCGACTTTTCCACGGACGCGGCGGGCTATGCATATCGACAAACCCCCTTCAGCTCATTTCAACACATACCCTGTTCTACGCGCAGCGGCTTGGGCGCTGTGTAGCAGTGTTGCCTCTGCAGCCTGTACTACCAGGATTGCTCTCGACTTGGCAGATGCTCCTTGACTCCCGCCACATGAATGACTCGTTGCAAAATAGCTCCCATTGAGTCATTGAATGATTCAATGCTGAAGGTACCTGGCCCTGGGCAGTGAAGCTGGGCGCAGTCATTCATCCAAGCAGGTGTTGTATTCTGCCTCGGCTTGACGGGATGGTGATGCGCTGGCTCGTCAGAGGAACCCCTATTTGGATGATTGGAAGTACCAACAATGACATTGGTTACGCAATACTTTCGCTTTCAATGCAACGCACGCCCTTCGAAGAGCTCAAAGATATCAATCGTGTCTTGGTGAGCCGCCATCTCGACCGCCTCGTCACCGAGAAATGCATACATCTGTATTTCAACTCACTGATTGATAGGTAAGTTCCATGGCCATGCATTAAATTAGACCCCCGCATTATCCGAGGAAGACGGTATATAAAGTCCGTTTGTCTCACTTGTAAGTATTCCCCCCTTCCGTTCCGCGCGGACTCTTTTCGCACGTTCCTCCAGCTTGATACCGTCGAACTGACAAGATACATGAAAATTAGGTACATTTACCGCCTTCCTCGGACCGACCCTTGCTATTTCCACGTGTGTTCTCATCAGGTTTCACCTCAGTCAAGGTGAACGAACGTTAATTCAGTCTCAACTCAAAAGAAGGACGTGGCGACTTTCAGACGGATTCTGGTCCCTCTAAATCAGGGCCATACTCGACAGATCGCCGTTCAAGATATCTTCGGTCTGCAGGAAAGCATTACATGCGTTCTTGTGCTACCCGGATGACAATTTCTTCTCTACGATCGGCCGCCACAACAGTGATTCAATGAGACGATGAACAAGATTCCTACCGCCGCTCACGCACTCGACACTCTCTTGTTACCATCCTTTCAAGTTGGAACCTGTGTTGACCCAGTCCTTGGCCGCACTATAGGGTGAGTGCGACATGTTATTGTTATCCTGATTCCTTCGAAATTCACCATGTACGCACTCTCGATTTTTTTCCTGAGTATCGTGCTTTCAAGTAAAATGTTTCCGAGTGTTCGTCGCACTTCGTCTGGTACCTTAATCCAGAGTGGGTCCGAATGCGCGAGGTGGGATCAGCCGGATGGAGTCTACGGTATGACTTCTCCAGACACATTAGCTGCTTAGTCTGATTGCCGTCGTTCTCAACACACAAGGTTATACCGAATTGCCTCATTCGCAGGCGAACCTCGGATTGAGATTCTTAGGCGAGTCTTCCTCGACAATGCTATTGAAGTGTACCTGCTTTTTCTGCTGGCACCCATAAAAAGCTCCCCATTCTGGCCTACGTTAGTGGGCAACATAATGGTGGATACAAGTGAGGATCCATGGCTGCGTTGTCAACCTCATCTTGAAGTAGTCGCATTTCAACGCGCGTCCCAAGTTACACTCGACTAATTCGCGTTCAGTCCATCGGTTCATCAGTTCTTTATTTAAACCACGCCGTGATGATCTTCCACATTTCCAGAAAAGAGGTAAAATTATGTGTTCTGATAACGCATGTGGGCAGAGTGAATCCGCGAAGTTTCATGCTTTACTTCCATGGCCTTGCATGACCTGTCGATCTACTCTGCAATGCTCACATTGAATGCCATCAAGACGAACATCATGACGCTGTTTTCTTGGAAGCGCTGAGTTCGTGGAAGGGAGAAGAGAAGATACCGACTCGGATCGTCGTCAAACAGATGGACCATAGCCGCCACTCAGGTGATCGCATCCACGAGTTTCACCATCAGCTGGGCCACGAATATTGAGCGCGAGCTCATGTCGCTGAGAAGAATGTCATAGAAGCCATTATTCAAAGATAGTAAAGCTGTGGCACCCCTGGTGAATGTGGATGTCAGGGAGGCACTGCCCTATGCCATGGTGAGGCCCTGTGGGGGCGGGCGATATTTGTCACATAAGATCGAGAGGTGCGCTTTGGGCCTTTGGCGTGAGGCTTCCTGATTACATTAATTTATCTTTTTTCAAAAAAAAAAAACATGTGGCGAGGCGGAAAGTGAGTATCAGATATGAACGTACCATCGTCCACTTTGACATGTGGGACAATCGCTGAGTCACTCAGTACTCAGTCACTCGGACTATTCATACTAGCGCGCGAACGTTGAACTTGATTCTCAACGCAACTCGAGGTCAGACTGGATTTCTGCAACAAACTTCACCACTTTAGTCCTGATTGTACACTCGTATATTCACCGTGAGAACGACGACAAGGACGCGCTCCCGCAGTGTGGTAATAACCGTTACCTAGTCCAGACTCATCATGATAAGTTATATGCTGGAGGGAGTCGGCACCAAACATCAGATTACATAATCGTGGGACGGTGAATGGTAGCCGTCTACGAAAACCAGCCGCTGACACTTCAAGTTTGTCCGATTGCATCCTTGCCGCAGGTCACGACTACTTATCAGTCGGCGAGGAGTCAAGGCACTCTCCCTCTTGGCGCTTCCCTCCGGCCCTCTCTCCAGAACCCCTCACAGCTCTGCAAAATGACCACCCCGTCGAGCCCCGAAATACATAAGCAACCTCCCGCCTCTCTTTCGGCTCAGTACCCCCTGGAGCGCACAGATAGCGACCCCGATGTCCATCATACGCATTCATCAAGGACACCCAGCTCAGCCAGTGTCGATGTTCCTCTCCTCCCAGATGGGCAACCGCGAACTCCCCGCTCTCACACCGTCAGCCCAAATTTCGTCTCTTCCCCACTTAACCCCAATGCATTCACTCATTCACCTGGCCTTCCCTCGTTGTCCGTGGGCTCCCGTGCCCAGTCGAGACAAAACATGGTCTTCAACCGCATAGCTTCAGAAGAATCTCAAGCGCTTACTACAACCCAGCCCACTTCCCTCACCTCGAACCGAGCCTCCATGATCCTATACCGCCTCGCTGGCGAGGAGGAACAGCGTGTCCTCACCCCTCCCGGCGTAAACCGTCAATCTGTCCTTTCCAACTCGGGAGACTCCGTATTCACTGTGTCGTATGACTCAAAATACCCTTCTGGTGCTCACACCCCGCACAAACTCGTTCCATACCCCTTTGACCCAAGTCTTCACATAAATACTCCCGAAGACGACGACGCCTTGCATGATCCATCAGATAACTCCGTCGACCCGTCTTCTGGAATCCCGATCCGAGGCCTTGTGAATGTCGGTGTATTGGTCCTCGTCATCTTGGCCTTGTTGTGCCTCTTTATATTCTATCCCATATGGCACTACACAGTTCAGGGAAACAGTCCAGACCAGTGATTCCTTGGCAAGAACCTTTAGACCCGGGCGCGGCCGACTCATCTCGTGGTGTGCGTACCTTGTTCTTTCTCGTATCGGGCCCCATTGACTTTTCTGCATGGGTAGCATTGTCCCATTCTGTTTCGCATTGCTCCATCCGTATATATCCCACCAATTCTGTAACCACCTCGTCATGCATACACTATCAACCACACCGTCTGCTAACCACACTCCTTTTATCGCACTCTCACCGCGAGCACGACAACGGCAACTCTTACCCGCTACCTCACGTGTCAGCTACAAATAATCTGAAATGGTGTTTTGTCCCCAAGTCCTTGATGCGCGTGGTTAAGCGCGATCATTCGTTAACGTAGCAGTGCATACCATTCGTCTTGTGTTATAGTCTTCGGTTGTCTGCTCTTCAGCTCACTTGTGTTTTGCATGTTGCTTTTGTTTCTCTCGGACCGGGACTTTTATAATTATACCGCACGGGTTATTTATACTGGTGAAATCTTTCAGTACTATCGTTGACCTGTCGGCTGCGTCGGAGTACCTTGGTCGTGTCAAAGTCTTCACACGCCCGGGCCATCAGCTATTTTCCGTTCCAGGTCCATCCTTTACAGTGACCAATGTATCCACGGCGAAACTAACGCAGCTGCCGCGTACCTCATGGTCCCCACATTTTCTTACTCGGTCCCATCCTCTCGTCCAGTTCTTTCCAACCCAGCCTGATCATATTTCTACCTCTCCCGACCTGTTCGAAATCTTTCTACCTCATGGAATATCTCCAATCCCTAGCCGCTCGCCTGTCCAAGGTTGTCGCCATTCGCAAAATGTGCCCGCTTGATGAGATCCCGGACTCAGATTCAAGACAAGGTTTAGACTTAAGTTCAAATCCGGAGCGCCATGCGCTCGCCCTCGGCACTTCTACCTTCAACGCCAGTGGTTACGGGCACACCGAAGTGGCAAACATACGCCGATATTTTAGATACTGTCCAGTTCGTTATTCAAGACCCAGTTTACAGTCGAATTCACCGCTGACGTTTGTTTCGTTTTTTCTTGTGCAGCGCAAACGGGAAAAACGTCCGATGACCGTCGGTTGCAAACGGGTTTCGTTTTCCAGCAAGAATGCGGTGCAGGTCATGACCAAGCTTGACAGGATCGTTCAACTTCACGTCGCAAACATAAGAGGACGGACGCTCCCGACCAGTCCGACAGCCATGCAAGTACTTCGGTTCGTGACGCTCATCGATGCAACAGGCCGGGAACACCCGATATTAATGCAGTGCTGTACTTCGTTTGAGGTGAGGGTGTAGCTTGGGCACGTACATGTGGGGTTGATGGCTAACGAACCCGGTCCATCGATAGCAACTCCAAGTGATGCTGAAGATGGTGCTGAAGTGCAAGGCCCGTGATGCACAAGTTCAGAGGCGGTACCTCGATGCCGGGCTGTATGATCTGTCTATCGACCAGGGCGTAGAGGTCGTTCAAGTCACCGACGAGGCGTCTGGATGGCCGAGCATCGACGCAGGAACCAAGCTGATCATGCGGGTTGTATTTCAGCAGAAACAACGATCATGCAAGCTCTACAGATGCCAGTTGTGTGGGGCTCCGAACAGGGTGGAGTGTCGAAATCCCGCCGATTGGTCTGGTTGGCTCACCGATGGTTCCATCGATTGGTAAGTACGTTGGTCGTCTTCATGCGACGAAGATTGATTCGTCATTGAGTGCAGTCAGGAATGCGGTGGGCGGTTTCAAATCTTGCTGGAAAAAAAGAACGGGAAGAAATCGATAAACAATACGCCAGAAATTGACGAAGACGCTCGCGCATGCATACGCAATTTTCGTGTCGATGCAATCGTGCGTTCTTTGGAGTCCTTTATCAAGTATATGCTGACATCCCCGTCAACAGAAAGTGCGTGTGTTATTTTCCCTTTCAACCATGCTAACGCTCCAACCCTCCATTCATCTGTAGTCGGTGGGTGACCCTGTGTTCGCTTCACCGTTTATGCACTGACCAGCGTAACCGATAAAGAAACACGTTGCGTTCTGCGCCGCCGGTACCGAGGAAGTACACGAAGCAGATGATTGGGATCGCAGTCCCATGCCAGTAGCACAAAGACTTACCTATGGGTGAGTCACACCTCCAGTCCTCTCTGCCCTTGACAGTCTGAACGAAGCGTTTCAGCGATATGCTTGAACTCAAGGCACTTCAACGTGACCTATACCTCGCACCGCAACCATCTAACCCCCCTTCTGTTCTTCTACCCCGTGTGCCTATACCCCTGTTGCGTCTCAATCCGTGACGCTTCATTCTGCTTCCTGCTGCTGGGTTCAGTTGGTGCGTGTTTGGCACACGTGGACGACGCTCACCCATGAATTCAGAGCAGACGCATGATAACAGACAAACCATCCTACCAACCATTTGCCCATCCAACCTAGACCACCTGGACATGTTATATTTATACGCGCTGTACTTACTTGGGAATATTTCTACCATTCTTGCGCCATCGCATTCACGTTTCTCACAACTCGCAATCTAACCCTATGGCGCTGACAAGTCCCGTTGGACTTGATGCAATTGCAATGTTTGAAGATGGGCCTGGTAGAGAACGAATCAACGTTAACGACGAAGATTGTGCGGATTCGTATCGGCCGATGCGGTGATCGAGGGACTCGATGATTCCAAAAATGTTGTGCCAAATGGAGCATGCACCTCCATGCCTCGGCGCCTGTATTCAAGTGCTCAACCATTGCACACTAGCGAACCCAGTGCCCCCGCCACAGTACTATCTTGTATACATACACGGGTGGTCTTGTCACGAACATTGAGACAAACGAAGTCTCTGTTCTGCGACGATACACATGGGACCCCAAACAAATTGCGCAGTGGGTTTTTGTTCTACGCTGCACAACGTAACGTTGCCTATACAGAGCTAGGTTGGGCGGCCTGACTATTTACACAAGCACTCCCATAGACCAAAGATTGGCAGGCCACCCGCGGTAACCCCCGACATTGATGGCTCTATCGTCAATCTGACGCAATACATACAGCGTTCTCGACTGCAGCCGCCGCCTACGGTGTTCGGGATCGAGACACGCATCCCTGTGTCTACCAAAGTGAGTATCGTTGTACGAACAATGGCACCATGTCATGTCTGGCTGTAGTCTCAAGCATGTTTCAAGGGCAACAATCCTGTTTCCGAGGTACTAAGAGTGCGATCCTACTCATTCTGGCCCAGGAGTCAACTTTTTCTTCTTCTTAGACATCAAAAGCTCCCGATATCGATCGCGGAGGCCGCTCAAACGTAAGTTTTTGTTCTGTGTTGCAGAGTTTAACTCAGTTTACAGATACATTTATGTGCAGAGCTTGGCCAAGCTTGTTAACTTTCCAAACAAGGCTCCCAGTAGACCAAGTATTGACCGGCCCCCTGGGGTAACTCCCAACGACGATGGCTTTATCATCGATCTAATGCAATCCATATATCACGGTCGACTGCAGCCGCGTACAGAGTTCGGAACCGAGATAGACGATCTCGTATCTACCACAGTGAGTGCCATTTTACAAATAATGGTTCCCTGTCTGGCTGTAGTCTCAAGCATGTTCCAAGGTCAAAAATCCTATTTCCGAGGTAAGAGTGCGATCCCATCCATTCTGGCTCAGAAGTCAACCCTTTTCTCTTAGACGTCAAATGCTCGACATATTGATACTACATGCCGCTCAAACGTAGGTTTTTTTCCACGGTGTAGAGTGCAACTCGGATTTATACAAACCTTGGCCAAGCTGGTTAACCTCGTAAGCAGGCCCGCGTAAATCAAACGTCGATAGAACACCGCAAGGGAGCGGGAACACTAAGAGGGCGCTCATGCAAGGACAGAACGTGGATGAGTGTATATTGCAGAAAGAAAGGAGGGAGAAAGAAGATGGTGGTATGGAAGTAGTCTACTTATATAGGTCTCAAGAAGGGTGTTGCGTTATTGAGGAGATATCTCGTGTGACGTCAAAGAGAGATGGAATGGAATGTGGTAAGGCGTATGGCTTACATCCCACCGTGTTCTGAAAACCAACGTTGTTCCCAGACATCTAAGGCTTCACAGTCGGCAAGCTCTTTCCGCGGCAACCATCTGGCCCAACGCACCAGATATCATGATTGACGTCGGACCGCAGCCGACACGTCGTTTATCAATGATTTATCGATCTGATGCTCGAGTTTGCCATCCGGGGTGGAAAGCGACCAGGGAAGAGCGAAAGGTCGTTCCCACGATAAGCATGTGGTTAGCTGACATGGAAGGTATCTTCCGCGCCTGCCCCCGAGCCCAATCCTGTCCTCGCACTGGAAGTCGTCTGCGCTACTGAACCGCCGTTCCCTTGGACCTCGGCGAGTCGGCGTGAATCTGCTCCAGTAGCGCCTTTGCACGCGAAACCAAAACCATCTATGCAAGAGCAAAAGAACACCGTAATCAGCGAACGCACCCTCCCACCACGTACGCGGAAAGGAAAAACAAAGTCACACGTGAACTTGCCATGAAACCCGTCCCCCATCCGAATCGACTTCGCCAACTCGCTCTCCTCGGTCAACCCTCACACGCCCTTCCCCGTCCCTTTCCCACTCGCAAGGGTCCCCTGCTGTCCCTCCACCCCTGTCCCCTCCCGCTCACAGTCCCTGGTACACCCGCGCACGCCCCGCCCCGCCCCGCCCCGCCCCGCCCTCTCGCCCTCCTCCGTGTACCTCACGCATGTATTCAAAATCTCCCGACGGATGCTCGCAAATTGGTCATCGTCAGGCGGGATGTTGAGAGCGAGACAGTGCATGACGTGGTTCGCTTTGAGACCCTTGCTGAGCGCTATGACCCCCGCAAGGTCGATGTTATTCACCGTCAGATCGAGGTGTACCAGGGAGGCGGATCCGGAGAGGAACTCGGCGAGTGCGATGGCCCCTGCAGAGGTCAGTTGCGTTGAGGAGAGAAAGAGACGTTTGAGGGCGGTGTTGAGCGTGAATGCTGTTCGCAACGATTGGATCTGGAGAGGGGAGTTGGTCATGTTAGTAGGCGAAAGGCAGGTGCAAGCCTGAGCGAGACAGAGGGTGGGGACGTACGCCTTCGAGTACAGGCCCCGAACAGGGATTTCGGCTGAGATCCAGCGTCTCCAGACACAAGTTGTATTTCTGCCCCGACCAGGTTGAGCAAGAACAGGATGAACTAAACGAAACACACGAGGGCCTCAGCGATCGTCATGAGATACTCGAGGTGGCCTCGACGGAGACGAGAGTCCAGGACCTCTTCGATCTCCTGCTCTTCGTGACCGGGGTCACATAGTTTATCAAGGCCAGACCTGATCATAGTAGGAGGGGTGTCGTACATGTGCTACTAGCATCGCTGATCTTCTGTGTTGGTCATGGCAGGTTGTGTTTTCACTTGCTCTACTGGAACTTCTTGCTTCCTGCTAGCGAGGCGCCGTGCTTTATGATATCGGTCCGTCTACGACTCCGTGTAAGTAGAAGATGAAGTTAACATTTAAGATCAACCGAACCGTTCACTTCTCGCGCTGTCCCGACCGCCAGCTACGAACTCATCACGTTGCTCCGCTTCGCCAGCGCACACGGTCTCCGGGTGGTGTCAATCGGCCTGGACACGGCGCGCGAGACATACTCAAATTGGTCTAGAGGGGCGGCGACAATGAGCGCGGGAGCGCCGGTGATCATGCGGGGTGCGGGTCGAAATTGCGATGTAAAGATCGGTGGACGTTCAGTTGAGGTCCACGTTCAAGGCGTATCGGCTCGAGGTGGAAGCGGGGACTTGTGCGTGTCGCGTTCCTTGGGCTCGTTTTCCATGTTGTGGCTGATTGGGAGATACGATGCAGTAGATGAGGCAGATGAACGCGATGAGAGGAAGAGAGAGCGAAAAAGATGGACGGGATTACCGAGAGGGCGGAGACTCGGATGGTACAGGCAGCCTATCAAGTCTTCGACGCGGCAGAGCTGGAACGGGAGCATTCGAGGACGCAGAGAGCCACTGAGAAGCTCGTGAGTTACATAGTTCTGTTTCATTCGTCCACGAGTCCATGTCACTGACTGAGACACGAGGCAGGAGAGTGAGCGTAACGGAAAGATTGGAAGACGGGCTCCGTTTGGACTGAACCGAATCCGAGTCTAAGGAACCACACTCGCGAAGCTTTCAAGTTTGCACGGACTTAGATTTTACACCATGAATGGGATGCAGGGCGCTAATCAACTTGGTGAGCCTAGTACAGTGTGCTCGTAGAACACGTGCATCCTTGCCTCACTCACCCTACTAGCCCCGCACAGCACATTCTAGTGTTTCCCACCACGTCGAATCAATTTCAGTGAGCCCAAATGGATACAAATCGTACGTTTCTCGTCTTGTCGCTGGGAACAGCGATGAATTGACCATTTACAAGATCGACACCTGCAAGATTCAAGAGGTACTTTTTCGTCACATATGTGCACAATGTAGTGAAATGATGTGGCTCGTAGCCAAAAGATTGCTCTCACGGGCACGTTCTCTTGTTGATGAGTTCAAGCAAGGAGGGGGGACCAGATACCTCGATCAGGCCATTGCCCTCCACCGAGAAGCACTAGAACTGCGACCGGAAGGACACCCTGATCGCTCATACTCGTTGAACAACCTTGCATCGTGTCTCTCAACTCGCTACGAGCAGCTCGGCGCAGCAGTGGATCTCGAGGAGGCCATTGTCCTCAACCGAGAAACACTAGTGCTGCTCCAGCAAGGACACCCTGACCGCTCATACTCGTTGAACAACCTTGCATCGTGTCTCTCAACTCGCTACGAGCAGCTCGGCGCAGTAGCGGATCTCGAGGAGGCAATTGTCCTCAGCCGAGAAGCACTAGAGCTGCGCTTGCAAGGACACCCTGACCGCTCATACTCGTTGAACAACCTTGCATGGTGTCTCTTGACTCGCTACAGGCAACTCGGCACAGTAGCGGACCTCGAAGAGGCCATCATCCTCAACCGAGAAGCACTAGAGCTGCACCAGCAAGGACACCCAGATCGCTCATCATTTTTGAACAACCTTGCATCATCCCTTTGGACTCGCTACGAGCAGCTCGGCACAGCAGTAGATCTCGAGGAGGGCATTGTCCTCCACCGAGAAGCAGTAGAGCTGCGCCAGCGAGGACACCCAGATCGCTCACACTCGTTAAACAACCTTGCATCGTGTCTCTCGACTCGCTACAAGCAGTTCGGCGCAGTAGCGGATCTCAAGGAGGCCATTGTCCTCCACCGAGAGGCACTAGAGCTGCGCCAGCAAGGACACCCTCATCGCTCATCCTCCTTGAACAACCTTGCATTGTGTCTCTCGACTCGCTACGAGCGGCTCGGGGCAATAGCAAATCTTGAGGAGGCCAATGTCTTCCATTGAGAAGCACTAGAGCTGCGCCTGCAAGGACGCCCTGATCGCTCGTACTCGTTGACCAACCTTGCATCGTGTCTCTCGACTCGCTACAAGCAGCTCGGCGCGGTACCGGATCTCGACGAGGCCATTGTCCTCAACCGAGAAGCACTAGAGCTGTGCCACCAAGGACACCCAAATCGCTCACACTCGTTGAACAACCTTGCATCGTGTCTCTCGACTCGCTACAAGCAGCTCGGTGCAGTAGCGGATCTCAAGGAGGCCATTGTCCTTAACCGAGAAGCACTAGAGTTGCTCCAGCGAGGACACCCTGATCGTTCATACTCGTTGAACAACCTTGCATGGTGTCTCTCGACTCGCTACCGGCAGCTCGGTGCAGCAACGGATCTCGAGGAGGCCATTATCCTCCACCGAGAGGCACTAGAGCTGCGCCACCAAGAACACCCTGATCGCTCATACTCGTTGATCAACTTTGCATCGTGTCTCTTGACTCGCTACGAGCGGCTTAGCACAGCGGTGGATCTCGAGGAGGCCATTGTCCTCCACCGAGAAGCACTAGAGCTGCGTCAGCAAGGACACCCTGATTGCTCGTCGTCGTTGAAAAACCTTGCGTCATCTCTCTCAATTCGCTACAAGCAGTTTGGCACAATAGCGGATATCAAGGAGGCCATTGTCCTCGCCCGAGAAGCACTAGAGCTGCGCCGGCAAGGACACCCTGAT
>JBBPOE010000645.1:0-16536 GCA_038091295.1 Tylopilus felleus | reverse complement strand
CGTTGAGGAGAATAAGAAGAAGCATCACCACCACCACGATGTGCGCGATGTAGAGGAGGATAAGAAGAAGCACCATCACCACCACGACGCGCGCGACGTCGAGGAGGATAAGAAGAAGCACCACCACCACCATGACGCGCGCGACGTTGAGGAGAATAAGAAGAAGCATCACCACCACCACGATGTGCGCGATGTAGAGGAGGATAAGAAGAAGCACCATCACCACCATGACGCGCGCGATGTTGAGGAGGATAAGAAGAAGCACCACCACCACAAGGAACACGCTGGTGATGCTGCTAACGCTTAATTCCCTCGTAATACCAGTGAGATTCCTCTTATTAAACGTAGTGGCTCACAACCAAACTCTTCTCTAGGATCTCTTGCCGTCTCAAATATGAGTTGTATTTTGAAGTATGCGCTAGGATATTGGGCTACTAGGCAGCGGTTGTGGTGTGCTTTGTCTATGTAACAGTTCATTGGTCAGATATCGTGTATGCTTCGTAGTCGATGCGAATGGATTTGTGTGTTTTGTCAATACCGTCGTCGAGCTCGATCACTGCTCATATTTAGCGTTCGTAGCATGGCCACCGGCCGAGTGTCGTGCGAATAACGGTTTTATCATTACTGTGTCATCAAACTAGCAACTCTGATAGCCCATAGTAACTCGTTCTTGCAGCGCTGGCAGCCAAAGATCAGTTCAACGGGGAATGTCTTTTAGGGAACATGCGTAGAGGTCAAGCTACACACTACCTACTGAAGTCCTCCAGTATTTCCTATGCTCCTTCGTGCGCAAGATGTCTCCGAAGGGGTTTGTGTTTTATGATTTGACTGTATGTACTAAAATTCCAACCAGACGGTTCATGAGATAGAATGGAAAAACGTCGCCGATGAGAAACAAAATCAGTGCTACAATCAAAGAAATGCGGAAATGAATCCAACACCGTCAATGGACTTCAGGAGTATCGTGCGTCACTGTCTATGTTTAGCTGAAACGCGCGGCGATACCGTTAGGCATTATACGGACTCATCTAGATTGTGAAACCACTATCCTCTTCGTTCAGGGGAGCGTTTCTGATCAGGACCCAGAGCCTTCACGGGCTTCCGAGTCCGCACAGCTCCCGATGTGATTGCCAGGAATTGCTGGGCTAGCGAAACGGAAAGCTTCAGGCTTTGAGACGGTGATGCGAGCCAATTAAGCGGTACGAGGCAGCGTCGTGGCGCATACTAATCGATCCTCGACCAAGAAATCAACATCTACCCATCGATAATGATCCCGAGTGTTGACGTGGGTGATATTCGCAGGTGCGAATGGAGCGCCTCGGGTTGGCCTCGGGTGTATCAATCTTCGAGCGTTCCTCGGCAGTTAACGACTTGATCTGTTCCGCAGCAGCACCCTTCAATCGGAGTGCGGAGTGAAGGAGGAATAGTGAGCACAACACTGTCAGGGAGTATGTGTATTCTTGGATCATCTCTGCTAATTATAATTCAGAAGAAAATCTAAATTTACCTCCGCGTTACCACACGTTGCAGAGCGATTGATCGCATCTAAAATTAGAGACAAGAATTTGGAGTTTGAGGAACTTATCAGAATGTTTAGTGGTGTCTCGCAGCCTTAGT
The DNA here is from genome assembly GCA_038091295.1 of Tylopilus felleus. Taxonomy (NCBI): domain Eukaryota; kingdom Fungi; phylum Basidiomycota; class Agaricomycetes; order Boletales; family Boletaceae; genus Tylopilus; species Tylopilus felleus. Next base: position 14,919 of record JBBPOE010000645.1, on the reverse strand, counting down.
TCCGCAGCTCGCCGCTCCTGCCGAGACAAGTTTCAAAGTCATCATGGCGGGCTTCTACTGGTGCCGCCATGCATCTTTCGATCGGAGACATAACTTTCAAAGTCACAACGGAGTTCTAAAGTTGCCGAACACCACTTAAAAATTTCCCTAATTGGGGTTTAGGTTACTTCCGTCGGAACTAGTCTGGACCATGACCAGACCATTGGCCACAACCATGTTCTCTTGAGCTTTCTGAACGCGATATCGAGAAACAAGGAAAGGGACCTGGACGGATCTAACCTGGACGACTTACTCCCGCTTTCGAGCCTGGGTATCAACGCGGGATCAGTCCGATCTGGCCCTGTGAATGGGGAAGTGGCACGCGGTTTATTTTCGTCCCAGGTGCCTGGACCATTGAATACACGGGAAAGCTATGGAGCGGTGCGCAGTACGCGATTTCATATCTCTTACGGTTCTCCCCGCATGAATCGCTCGCAGGAACACGATGCAGCAGTTCTCGCGCAATCGAACGACATAGTCGCGTCATCTAAACTCCAAAACATTTTGGCAGCTATAGGCGGTGGTGTTGCGCCCATGGAAGAGAACAGTGTTTGAAAAATCCGTGGTATTATGCAGTCAGGGGGAACGACTCGGAAATACAGGACGTCTGGTGCACGCACGCATCCTTTTGCATTCGCACGATCATCAGGATGTCAATAGCAACACGTCAAGAAGGGGGTGTCAATGTCTCAAGCATGCACTTCCGAGGCGGACAATAGCCAATCCATCAACAGTCACACCACCCGACCTTGCAGACCGCCTTAGGTTCAGTTGTGTTCGTCAGATACCACGAGTACCAGGCTTTCTCGTTGGAGTTGAGCGCGCAGCGGCAATGTAGGCGTCCCAAGCCTTGACCGTCGCTGATGGAAAGAAATAAGTAGAGGCCGTTGTACCTTGCCCGTAATATATCCCCGCTTGTCCGCGTAGGACTTCGTTCTCAAGAATGGACTCTTCACCTCCAACGACAGTAATTGTTCCAGAGCTGGTACCGGTCACCAATCCTGTTCGGTTGTTCCCAAACATGAACTCTCGGGCGAGAGTGAGAGCCTTAATAAGAGTGTTAGGGAGGAAGGTGCGATAGGAAAGAGCTCCTCACGGAGATCGGGTTCGTATATGCGACGAAATGACCAGCGTGAGCAACAAGGACGTACGTCCAACCACGTTCTTGGTGTACGATGCCAGCAAATTCGCCGGCGTCGTTGTACCATGGCGTTTCGGGCTTACGACTGAAACCTTGGACTCCGCCAAACGTCGCGTTCTATAAAAAATACTCAGAAACGAAGGAATGAGCTAAATCAGGAGTGTCGCACTTGGATGGCAACTGTCTCCATACATGTATGTCAGCAAGCGGCAACAACGATGAGGACCAAGGAGCTGACTTGCCTTGAGAACCAAAGTGTGGGATGAGCGAATCGTCGTTTCCAGAATATATAGTAATGTTCATGCCGTGTGCCGTCGCGTTTGTCGCTAGGTCTGTCAGGAATGCCATGGGTCTATCCGTCCTGAGTATAAGTACGTCATGCGGGCAGAGAGAAGGACTCACTCGACGCCTAAAGAACAATCGTGTCAATATTTGTGGATAGTTGAATAAAATTCAAGGCTTACTTGGGTCGCCGAAAGGGTTCGCTACCGTGACGGAGACATTAAATCGATCAAAACGTTGGAAAAATTTACTGACTGGAGCTATTGGCAGGTGCAAACACTGGGTAGTTATAATTCACCCAGTATTTACTTGTTGGGGCATGAATTGCAGCACGCGTTTGGGGATCTTGAAAATATGCATATCAACATAACAACTTGAAACCATAACTCCAGACGCACCATTGAGAAAAACACTGGCATCAGTAGGAACCTCGGGACTCAATGCATCAAGGATATTATAGACGTCGAAAAGGTGTCCCGATACTAAGAGTCATAGTATGTAAACAATAAAAAAGCGAAGGAAGGGGCACGTACACCAAGGAAAGGTGTAATTGAGGGCATAGGCGATCATCTCATTATGCAAGTCACATTGATACCAAGGATTGATTTTTCCATGCGTGCGGTCGACATATTTCGGAGCGTGTCTTTCACGGAGCCTCTTACGGTGCTTCAACGATGCGCTATCCTTCTTTCCGAACTTTGCGGCCCGTCTCCTGGAAAACCTCGCAGTAAAATCCCCTTCTGCAGCTGCGCTGGGCGTAATTATGGCGTTCAACGTCGGAAAGTTCTCGGCTTGAGGGTATTGCAACGTGACGTTGTACCCACAGAGTGCACTCCTAAATGGAAAATGAGCACTCTTATGACATACATTCCACTAGTTTGAACGTACTGTTCTCGAAAGTATTCCATCACCTGGGTATCGTACCCGATAATTTGTGGGTAGGTTTCCAGCACGGTAACCACAGGCAATTCCGTGAATATCTCCATCGACACAAGGGCCCCATTTCCGATAGCAATTCTTGCCAGATTAACAGGAGAATTCTCCATCTGGAAGTGGGCTTTAGCAATGTAGGGCTAAAGAAATATTATATCAATCAGTTAGGTTGTATGAGAAAACAGCACTTACTATATACATGCCAGCATAGCTCTCACCAGCAAGATACAATGGTCGTGTGGCGAGGTTTGGAAACACTTTTACAAAGTTATCCAGAAAGCCCATCTGAATACGTATGAGCATGGCACCCGAGAAAGACTGCCAAACCTCACAAAATCGTCAGCCAACTGGTCTTCATCTGCAACTGAAGAGACAGTGAATGGTGAGTTGGAACATGCTTAGCTAACTCACCCAGCCCATCGGCGTCAACCGTACTGAATCCGGTTCCTCTGAGACAAATAAATCAAGTCTGTATCCACGAAGAGAAGAATGCAGACATACACTGGTTGGTCGAGCCACACATGATCAGCAACATTGGTCCATGCATATGGATTTTCGACGACTGAGTAATTACCCAAGATGCGAATGGGTCCGTTCTGAGGCGTGCATGTCAACAGAACAATCGCACACGACATAAAGAAAATCAGAACTGGCCTCGAACAAGAGCCCAAAGAGGCTGGAGCCCCCTGGACTGCACAGAACGTTAGCTGTGTAGTACATATATTGTCTTTTCGTTGAACTTACCCTCCATTGAGCCAGATTGCCCAAGGTTCATTACTGTCTGCAGTAAACGAGCCGTTCAAAGACTCGAACGCCCAAAAGAAAAGGGTATTGTTCGGATAACCCGCTCTCTGAACGGGTATATTCCCAGCCCAGTTCCGAGAAAGTGGCCATGTCACGTTCGGAAGGCTCTCGGTCACCTGAAAGTCTGAAGGAGCATTGTGAAAGGGGCAAGGTGGGACCATACCACATCAGGACGCACATTTTTGCCACTCTGGATTGTAATCACCAGATGGCATTCCCGGATACACGTGTGGCCAACTGTCTTGCGTCGGATTGCCTGTCTGCTGAGACTGGGCCTGTACAGATGTATGGGTAGATGCTAATAACAGGAGAGCGACGCATGATGCCCACGACATGGCAGGCAGTAGACGAAAGTTTCCAGGTCTTTCAAGTGTGCTGAGTTGTTATAAATCAAGCCAGTAAGTCCGGCCACACTTAAATGTCGCAAGTATGCCCCAAAAGTGACACGGGATCATGACCTGTAAGGCTGTAACGTGTGGTATTCTCAGTATGAATCGAGACCGAGTTCGCACCAGGGTGTGGCCACGCTTGGATTGTTGGAGGCGGCTCCCAATCACAGGGCGTCCCTGATTTAATTCTGCCAGCACAATACGGCTAGCAACGGCGGTCAGGAGCAGTGTGGCTTCAAGCTTTCAAGTTCAAGTTTGGTAGAGTCAAGTACTGCCCTCTATAAGTCTCGGAGCTTGCCGATGACGAAATGCAAAGAAAGACCAACAGGAGCCTGATCAGAGACAGCCAGCAACAAAGAACAAAGCACAAGCGGTCACTTATGGCAAGTTTATACCTGGCATGGGATCAACGATAGATTCGGTGCCTTGCAGGTACAAGGTTAGCCTTTTATGAAGAAAGTCCGATGTCCAGACTAATATCAAGGTGTGGTTCTTTCCTTTGTTCTTCATTGAGTCGATATATCTCCCGATCACCGCAAGTGGCCCGGGTTGTGTTCGTATGGAGTCGAACACCACCTCTTCAGGATTATAATCCTCTTGTAAAGCCTCGGGCTTATGCATATGGCCCAGACAAGGAACGGCCCGTGTCCTCTTGTGCTCGCACAAAAATAGTCTCGAACTGTCCGTAACAACTCTCTTGTATTCGACTGTGCCATTACGAAGCACTGGCAGCCATTCGCAACAAGTTACAACCCAGTGTTCCAGCTTATCATTCGCCAAATCTCACAGACAAGCGGAAGGACAGGTAGTGATTCTCGACGGTGTGTCTCCTTACACAGTCCGGTCAGCCTCTCCTTCGAGTGGCAGCAGAACCCGTATCTGCATTAGATATCGTCGTCAGCATGCCCGAGCCTCCGCCGTCAGGTCAGCCTCTCAATATGTCAGCCACGTTCCAACTGTTGACTCGCTTTGCCGTCTCTTTTCTTATTCCCTAAGGGTCAACGTGTGTATCCACCTCACCACAGCTTCATAAAACTCTTGTGTCTGGTAAGCACTTCGTTGAGTCGCACCTCTTACCACCCATGTGACAAACAGCACTGCTATACCCGACCTTGATGTTCGTCGTAACCGGCCTCCACAGCAAGCGACGTCCGTACACTGGTTCTCTCAAGTCCAGTAAGACAACCAGGAGACAAATTATCGAGAAGCCCAGCTTCCCCCTTGTTGTATCGCATTCGAATAGACACCCTCGACACGTGAACATCTCGGCTTCACCCTTAGCCACGGCCCCACCCCGCGTTTCTGGACCAAGTATGACTCGCAACGAGAGCAACATTGGCACTTGGAACCGAAGCGACAAGGCTGGACATACGATCAAAATCGCCTTCGGACGGGTCGCCCCACCTCGGGTTCGCAGGTTTATACCAAAACCGTTGATCCTGGTCGAGAGGATGAAAGCGCGTCAGCTCCTGCTTGAGTCGTTGCCAGCTGATGCTTCAGAATCCCGCGTTGTGCCCGGGTCATTGACCTGCCCAAAGAATACAATGACCACCCCTCTTTCTGCGCACATGACGCCGCCGACTCGTTGGAGGTCAACGTGCCGTACTCGATCGTCCGACTCACATTCGTCAAGCAGTGTCTCTTTTCTGTTATCCTTGCGGAACGATACCGTCCCCAGGAGTGGCTTTGGGATGATGCCTCGAGTGAGGAGACCCCTGTCCGTCGTCACTTTGGGTGATAGCTCTGCCAGCACTGACACGTTTGTGGCGGATTCTCCATGTTATGTTAAACGAGCCTCCTCCAAGCTTCCGCTTCTTGTCGCGACAACGGACACTACCCAAGCGCATCTTGACGTCGAATCTTGTCCGGGAGAGCAAGTATCCCATACCGGCCACCTGGTATCCGTCGATTCAGTAGCTGCGGACTTCGTGCACCCGACTTGTCAATTGACCGACAGTTTTGAACCCCCCGAGACGAGCACGCCGTTTGCATCTGGTCAAGCCGCTACCCATGGCGTCATTTCCCCGATGGCATTCATCGCATCAGCTGAATGCCCAACCCGCATACCAGAGCAGACCCCTGCAAATGAACCTTCTGGCGGTTTGGAGATCATGTCTCCCACCTCGCGAGCTGTGTACCATTTTAACTCTCCCACGGGCGCTCATATCGTCAGACTCCCCAACTCAGGAACGTGTCTTAAATCTTGGTCAAGCACCGACATGTCACACCCACCGCTTACCAAGTCTGGTTCCCCTGGCGTGACGCTCGCAAGCGTGCCCAAGCCAGCTCTCGATCTGAAGCGTCCGTCAGGCCGTGGCACGTCCCCATCCCCGACACTGGTGCTCGACGGCGTCTTTGCCCTCTCACAACTACCATCACCCGCGCCGTCGGCATCGTCGGAGCCGTTACCCCAGAAAACGCTCGACGGTGGCTTCGCCCGACCGCGAAAACCAACGTCGCGTCGACGACCGTTTTCTGACACGTCCAACACACCCACCGACGCTTCTCCGTCTCAAAGGCGCTCCGCGTCCCCAATGTCACCCCACGGACGATCCGGCACCGCGCTTGAGTCGTCTCCCCGGTCAAAGCTCGCACGCGTGCTCACAGCCCACGCATTGGCACGACCGCCCACGTTGACACAGGCGCAGACGGGGATCCTGGTGTCCGGGGTGCGCAAACAAGCGCACGCAGCTGTGCCGCCTCTCGTCAAGGGTGTCCCGGCGTCCAACGATCCGCGGACGCAGTGTGAAATCGAGGGGCTGAGAGCACGCAGAGTCGTCGGGCTTAGTCGTGACACTGGTCGTGACGACTGTGGCGATGGAAGTGGTGCCAGTACTGCGAGGGGAGCGATCGAGCGCATGTCGCTCGCGAGCGTGGGCGTCGTGGCCAAACTACGTGCGCAGTGGGAAGCAGGGAACGCGGGCGGGGTGCGATAATGTCTCGACGGTGATCACGAGGCCCATACCCTACGCGGAATGATTTCTGAGCAACCATAAGGTCGGTTTTCCCTCTTTCAAGTTTCGAGTCTGTTTTCTGTTATAGTTCGAGTTTTCCCTGTCCATGGAGTGCGTGTCTTTTCCTTGGTATAGTTCTTTTGTTGGTTCTATGTCTCTGAGCGATGTCGAATCGAAACAAGGTGACATCCGTAAAATACAAGTCTTGAACCCCTGCCAGTGTGCAAAGTCCACGCGCAGTAAACCTCTGCCAAGCGGCTCGAAGCAGAGAAGATGGAGTAAATATGTTACACACATACATCGCACCCACATGCCTCGACGGTACTTCAGTATCAAATAACATACACCGACTTCGACATGTATATCTTGGTTTCACCCAAAGATTCCCTGCTCCTCAGGCGCCATTCCAGCGTCCAAGCGAGTATCCGACCTTCATGAGAGTCTCCACGGCACGGTTATCACCAGACGGCACAGAGTGTTTCAGCAAGTCCTCGTCAAACGTGATGAAGCCAGGTGGGAAAATCGCGATGATGGTGCTTCCACCATACGCGAAATAGCCGAGCTCGTCTCCCCGACGCACAGTCGCATTCTCCTAAATTGATGTCCGGTCCCAGTCGGCCAGATGATGAGCAAAATGAACGTTCAGATTGAGGTGGGACACCTTACCCCGACAGTCCAACGGATGCTTGCGACGAGCAAGGCGCCGATGGCGACAAAGGCGATAGGCTTGCCGGAGGGGGTGTGTTGCATAAAGAGGACGGAACGTTTGTTGCGGGAGAGGACGTCAAGCTTGGCTTGGTTGACCGCTTGGGGGTTCACTACACGCCTGTTTATCAGACCATACTTCATGCACACAAACAAGAATTTCACTGACCTGTGTAATATTGCCCTGGGACATCCTTCGGCTTGCCTAAGATGGTCGCGTCGATTGGGGAATGGAAGCGATGATAGTCAGACGGCGCGAGGCGGAAGATGGCAAGAGAGCCGCCGTTAAACTGGGTACACGACGGGTCGGAAGGATGGAGGTTCAACAATGCTGGAATCGAGAACTCGTCACCCTTGACCCAAAACTTGCACGCAAGGTCTATGGTGGGATACACGACGAGTCGACAATCTGCGGCAGAGCAGATTCCAGCAGGGTCCTCTGCGTTCTCGACAGGCCGTGCATCTGGCTTGAGCTTGCGGTAGAAGAACTCGTTGAAGGTGGCGTAACTTTTGATATCAGGATAAAGGAGCTCGTCGAGGGAAAGCTTATAGGTATGGATAAAGGACGGGATGTTCTTGATGCTCTCCGGGGAATCATAGATCCGCCCCTCACGAACGGTCTGTTCATGGAGGAGTTCCTCTACGCGTTTACTGTTCTCCAGCAACTTGACCTGTTCCTTGCCGCAAAATAGAAGGTGCATGCCGAGTCGAGCGTAAATGGGCATACTCTCGAAGAACTTCTCGCCTGTCTTCCTGTTGATGACATAGTTTCCGACGTGGTATTTGTTGGCGAGGTTCTGGAGCTGAGGGACGAATTTGTGGAGGAAGGAGTGTTGGCTGTGGGCTGGGGCATGAATTCCTTGCATGACATCGCCGGCGCTTTCAGATGGCTGGGTGTTCTCCACAAGACGAGTGAAGCCTAGAGCGACATCGTCATCGGAGGCATCGCCCAGGCCAGACTGTGCGGTGATGTGTTCGATGGGTTTGGTGAGTTCGTGGAGACCCAGGTGCATGATGGTGGGAGTGGTCAAGGTTATGTCGCGATGATTTGTCTTCTTATCTATATCGGCTCCCACTTGATCTGCCGATCAATTTATGGTAATAACAATCACATTCGCCCTTATGGCTATGGCTATGTCTGACGGCTGTGCGAGTTGTAGACACAGCTTCGCGATGACACTTTGCGGGTACTCGGCTCAACTTCAACCGATCTGTCAAGCGTAGCAGTTCGAGTGGATACGCGTGAGCATCCGTACGTTCGCATCGAGGCAGAAAGTCAATCACGACCACAAAGTACATGATAGCAGTTACTCTACGCTTCGATCACGTGACGCTTGCCACAGCTTGTCAAACAACGACTTCCGTTCCTCTTCCACCCTCTGCGGGCCAACGTTAACCGACTCCTCCAACTCTTGCCCCGTCCTGCAAGTTGTTTTGATAAAGTACCAACACCCTCGGGTGAACTGTCCTCCGAGTCCACCGCGGAAGAGATACGCGAACCAATCAACCCTGCGACGAACATCGTGTTGAATAAGTTCCCGTTGTCATCAAGTTGGACGTCGACTTGCATGTACTCGGACGGAACGTTGTCACTGTCAATTTGGGGGTAGGGAAAGCCGTCCAGTGCAAGATATGGTTCAGACACTGGGAGAAGATAGGATGAAGCGAACTGAGATGCGCTCAGTTGCAAAGGATCTTTCGTATCTTCCACGTTCTGGTTGAACATGTTGCCTTGCCATTGGCCTTGCCCGTTGAACACGCAGGATGCAGTAATCCACCCGGCAAGAAAGGTTGGCCCACTGAATCCCTCGATGAAATGGCAAACCTTGTTCCAAAAGCTAAGATTTCTCGGAGAGTTCGGGTCATCGTAGGCAGCGACGAACTGGGATATGATCGGTTGAAGGAGGTGGTACCACGCGACCATCTGGACCCCATAGCGTTTCAGGCGCTCCAGGCGACGCAGGATATCTTCCCAATCGCTCTTCTTTCCTTCTAGCGTTACCTTGGGGATCCCACACATTTGGAATCCGTATGAGAAGTATTCCTTCATCGTCCCCATCATCACGATCGTCGATGTCGCAGTGTCATTGGCGCTCGTTGTCGTGAAGCTACATAATCCACTCCCGTAGGGACTCGTCGATGATATGGATGGCGAGCCAGACGTCATCTGGACGGACGATGAGCGCGCGGTGTTGGTTGTATGCCTCGACCACGGTGTGAACGAATCCGTTTCTCTGCGGAATTATATCCAGCATCGCAGCGGATCCAAAGGGGAGAGATGAATAAAGGAGTTCGTCGCATAACTCGCTCTGTTCTTCTGCAACAGCACGCAATAGAGCAAGGGCTGGATCCTGTCCAGGACCCACTATGAACCCGTCGTTCTTCCCGAACGGTTTGGAGGCGTGGGATGCAGGACAGAATGAGACTGAGCCCTTTGGCGATGGCTTTTATGAGGGGTGTAGCGATGTCTGATGGTCTTTTACCAGATGGCACTTACTGCACGTTTAATGTCACTTAGGATTCCACGCATCGAGTGACTCGTGAGCGATAGACAAAGCTTGACGACGGTGGAAGACGTAGCTGGTTGCGCAACTGAGTTCGATCATATAGGAAGTCTTAGAGGCGTTTTTGTCAAATGACCAAATGGTTTCGTCACGTGCGCACTTACTCCTGTGCCTTCAACCGTATTGAGTGAACTACATATAGGTCAAGTCATGAGCGGAATAAAGACCTGGCTTACCGAAGCTTTCCCTTCCAAACCGACCTTTGACATCGATGACATCCCCGACCTCACAGGCAAGGTCATCGTTGTCACCGGCGCTGGCACTGGCATTGGGAAGGAAACAACCAGGGTACGTGTCCTCGTCTTATTTCCTAGTCCTTTCGAGATTGGAGAAAAAAAATGAAAAGGTCCTCCTGGCCCACGGTGCCAAAGTCTACATCGCTGCGCGAAACCGAGCGCAGTCGGAGGAGACGATTCGCCAGCTCAAACAAGAGACGGGCAACGAAGCCATCTTTTTGAGCCTCGATCTGGCCAACTTAAAGGCTATCAAAGCCGCAGCAGAGGAGTTCCAGAGGTCGGTATCCACCCTCGCACTATGCGTGTTCTGAAGCCATGCCACACAGCAAGGAAACGCAGCTCCATGTATTATTCAACAATGCGTGAGTAGATTGTTTAGCACCAAACATATTGTGAACGGGACGTGTTGCAGCGGCGTCATGTATCCCCCCGTCGACCGGCTCACAGCGGACGGATACGACCTCCAATTCGGAACCAACGTCATAGGTAAATCCCCCGCCATTTCCTCCCAAAGCATTCCACCAATCACTCCTCTTCACTCCTCAGGACACTACTACTTTACCAAACTTCTCCTCCCGATGATGATCGCAACCGCCAAGACGACCCCAGATGGCAAGGCCCGGATCGTCAATACTTCGTCGTCCGGTCACGTCTTTGGTAGCCTCGACTTTGACACCTTCAAAGACTCGCCCAAGCGACGAACCTTTGACAGCAACTCGCTGTACTGCCAAAGTAAATTCGTACGTCCCTCGATTGGCTCTCTTCCTTCTGTTCGCCGATCAACCAAATCTGACACGGCCCACGATGCTACATCTATCGATATGTGACGTTGACGTTGGACAATCATACACCAAACGGCAGGGAAACGTAGTGGTAGCGCTTGAGCTTGCACGGCGGTACGGTGACCAGGGTATTGTGTCCACCTCGCTCAACCCCGGTAACATCAAGACGGACCTTCAGCGCTACCTCCCTGGGTTCGTGCAAGCCATCTTCGTACGTTTCCGCCTGGTCTATTGGATGGCGCACCGTGACACTGACGCACGATGCGATCGCGGGGTGTAGAATCGCACGGTGCTGTACGATCCGTCACTGGGCGCGTTGACGCAGTTGTATGCTGGGACGATGCCAGAGGCAGCGGGATTCAATGGAAAGGTACGTTTCGGATTCGTGTTGCGTGATTATGTGGTGGGTCCTGAACGTCTTTCTAGTATCTCATCCCTTGGGCACGCCTCGGAACCGCGTTGGAGGGGACGCAAGACCCCGGGCTCGGCAAGCAGCTTTGGGACTGGCTCGAGGAGCAGGTCAAGGACGTGTGATGAGGGTGGTGAGGGGCGTGGCGTTTGGGGAGAAGGAGGAACCCATTCTATTGGTTGTAGTACAGGGCGGTATGACTATTCCGATACAACATGATGGAATACAAGTTGGAAAACACAACCAGTCTAGTGAAAAACTCAACTTTCCCCCTTTTCTTCTCAACCGTCGTCGCCATGGTTGGCGTGTGGATGTGATGAACTCCCTGCTTGGTGCTATGTCGACAACGTCAAAGGCGCCAACCAAGGACACAACTCGACGCACCTGCCTCAGCTTTGCCAAGTGTATCTTGAGCGTCTCTGCATAGTTTTCGAACCCCAGCGTGGCCATGGCATACAAAATATCTTCCCCCCCGATCGTCTTACGCTTCTCTATGTGGCATTTTTCGGCGGCTTCGGAGGTGATGAAGCTGATGAACTCGGAGACGCACTCTTGGACGCACTCTTTGGCGTCCTTGGCGATTTTGGCGGTGGAGGGTACGGATTGTTTCATGATGCGAGAGACATTGGCGATCTGTGCAGCGGTGAGTGGGGGTGAGTCGTTGCCAACGGCAGGGTGCTTACGGGGAGGAAACGGTCTTGTTCTCTGTACTCTCCCACCTCTTGTTCTGTTATCGGTGCGGGCGGTACTGCCTCTGGTGGCGTCGTGGTCTCGCTGGGATCGTTGGCGTCTTCTTCATCTGCTGGTTGTGGTGCGAGGATGGGTTGTACGTCGGTCATGTTGATGGGCAGAGATATCTCACGACAGACACAAACTTGAAACGTCTCGATAACAAACAAACTAGACTAATCGTGTGCCACGGAAGCTTTTCATACTGGGAACGCTTATTTACCCATTCAACGGTCACTCTTCTTCATCCGACCAGGGCACCAACGGGATAAACCGTCGCGTCTCCGTACGCCCAAACTAGAAACAAAAAAAACGTGTCGCGTTGTACGAAAACGGAAACATGGATCTTGAAGACACTACCGACTTACCTTCGACATTTGCGCACGTCGGTCACGCAGACTCATCGATTTCGGTGGCGATGCGTCAGGATTAGATGACGAAGGCGGTGGAGCTTGGACGAGTTCTACTCGAGGGTTGTCTTCCTGTCTCGATATGCAAGGCACGTTCTTCGTTTCGCGTGTCCCGAGTGGCGTAGATGAAGGTGGGGATGACATAGGCGAGGAATTTATCGAAATGATACCAGTAAAGTTGGGTTCCAGAATCTCTTCGATCTTGATCTCTTTTGAGATGGCGTCCCGATCCGATGGCCCAGGGACGGTCGGTAACCGAATATCGTGTATTCCCGCAGAATGTCGTCGAGTGATCGTCGGACCTTGTTTGGGAGGATGAAAGGGTCGTCTCGTCCTTGGAGTGTTGTTCCTTGAACCACCCGAGGCCCGAACAGTGTCGAGAGAGCGCATAGATTCACGTGACGTCGAATTCCTTGATATATTGTTGCCAGGAATAAAGAGCAAATCTGCAAGTGGCTGTCGGGGCGTTCTTGGTGTCTGTAAAAGAGGTGGTGGGTCGCTCAGTGGTACTGCTAAACGTGAAAGCTTGCGAGGCAACTGTGCATCACCCGCGTGATGCGTCACTCGGTCAATGCGAGCACGTTTGAGGGCGAGAGGGGCTCCCCGGTGACCATGGCTGTCCAAGGGTGAGGAAACAGGAACATTCACTTCTTGAGGACCGAAGACCGACGCATCCGATCGCTCCCGCTGCGAACTCTTGCTCGAACGCCCAAGTCGAGTCGAAGACCACGTGTACCCACGTCCGTGCGCAAACTCGGAAACCAGCGTCGATCGAACGCTCTCGACGCTATTCGTCATCGTCGACACCGCGTTTCCCACCATGTCAGATACCGCCGTCTTGATCTGGTCCACCTGGGGCGGAATGCCATGAATGATGGGTACGAGCGGAAGGACGGCCCCAATCAAGGTGTTTTGCTGATCTTGAATGGACTGCATCGCATGTGCGTGTGTCTGGAGGAGCTGTGCTGATTCGTCAGTACACCGTCGAGGGGACGACGCGTACGAACCATTTGAAGCGCATCTATGCGCATCCCCAGCGCCTGCACGGACTTTTCTGTCGAGACTTGCGAGGCGTGGACGAGGTCGAGGGTGGACGCTTGCGCGGGCGTCCCGACGTGCGCCCTCATCTCCGACTGGCATCTATGCGCTTCAACGACCACGTCGGAGCGTGAGCACCGTCACCACCCCCAGACATACTGCATCCCGCACCTATCTCGAGTATCTCAGTGAGCACCTTGTCACGCTCGACGTCGAGCAGTTTGTTGGCGTTCACGACCTGGGCTCTGCAGTCGTCGACGTGCTGTAAGAGTCCGTCGACGCGGGTGGAGAACTTCTCGAGGTTGACTTGTGTGTCGTGGATGAGCATCCGCATGGACGTTCCGGTTTTGTCTTGGGGCGCGATGGGTGGGATTTGAGAGGGGGACGAGTCGGTCGTTGTCGCATCTTTGCGTAGGAGATGCGCCCAGAGCAGATTGCTAGCCATGTCAGAAAGAAAGAAAGAGGGAGTAGCAGTGCAAAGTCGTAGTCGCGGCAAGGATGAGACTATAGATGATATGTCATTCCTATTGGGCACAGCAACATGGCGCAGAGGAAGCGCGCGGGGCTCATAACCCCGAGGTCACTCGATCGAAACGAGTTGTTGCTACTTCTTTTTTTCGCGTCTTTCGTCGGATCTCGGCCTGCTAAGCTGACCCAAAGTTCAGTCCAGAAGTCTGTCATGTCTTGCCGCTTGACCTTTTACAACATATTAGCTAATCCGTTTTGGGATCGCTCACTGGCATTGGCAGGTGTCGTACCGTACGACCCTTTGAAATACCATCGCAGGACGGACGCCCTTGAATATTCTGTAAAGATGACAGTTCGGTACGTTCTCATCGTGGGATATAGATATACTTACATATCTTCGTGACCTCCGAGTCACTGTCATTCCGAGAGATTAGACATCTACTCCCCAAGGCTGAGCCGTGCCATCCGTCGATGCTCAAAAGAGTGGCCTCGACCCTGGTTCATGTCCGAACTGTATACGTTTCGAGGATCTGGCAGCAAGTCACCGATGAGCCTGAGGGGAAAGACTCGGATGCCGCCGATACAACTCGATGGTATTCGGTACGCTTCTCCGCTGACAACCATAGTACTATAGGCCAATCGAGAACATATTTCGCACACGGCGCTCGTAACGGTGGGTCCCAAGCCAAAATGTCACCGTTACCCTGTTTCCCCCACACCCCTCACCACTCCATAACCAGGAGCTTCACTGGAAGCAGCTCCCATACAAACACGAAAAGGATGATCAGCTGAAGTGAATTTGCTAAGCTTGTCTCGTTCGCCGTGAGGGAAAGAAAGGCTTACCTTTCGGAATGCACAGAGCAGATGGTGCGAATAGTACGTTGTCGGTGTTAGACACCATCTTCGACCGTCCTTTCCAAGTATGCCACCAAGCTCCATGCTATCATCTCCACCCATAACCAGGAGCTTCACTGGAAGCAGCTCCCATACAAACACGAAAAGGATGATCAGCTGAAGTGAATTTGCTAAGCTTGTC
>JBBPOE010000644.1:4472-16629 GCA_038091295.1 Tylopilus felleus | reverse complement strand
CGCGCTTGGCTTGAACAGGAGCTCGGCCAAGGAACAGGCGAAGGAGACGTTCGGGAGCATAACCGATCAGAATGTAGAGAACGAAGTCGTGTTCGAGACTCGGTAAACCGGGGTTAACGTAATAGCCTGTAGCTATTTCCCAGTCACACACCAACTTCCACTCCAATGGGTACTGCTGAACATCTGAGTAGAGAGCCACTATAGCGTTCAGAATTGATCGGCTTGGCTTAATGTGGGAGAGGTGGTCGAAACCATGCAGTAAGACATAACAAAGAAGCGGGTGTAGCTCTAAAGACGTTCGATATATTTGGTAGCCGTAGATCATATAGCAAGATGACGTACCTTCAGAGGTTCCTTGTTCAAGTTTGAAGCAGGCTGCCACGTAAGCCATACATTGTCGTGCTACTTGCGCATGAGCATCTTGCTCGTCGATGCTGCACGAGTGCCTTTTCTGCGGGAATTTTCCGACGAGGTATTCCTGTCCAGTGGTTCAGCGATATCACGTAACAAATACACAAAAGCGATGGACCTTGACACTGAAATGAGAAAGCTTGACGATGTCTGTCTCTTCGTCATGGTTCACCAGACTACCCAACGTGTCCAATAATGCGGATCCATGCATGGGTCCTAGGTCGGGGTTCAGGGTTCGGCCACGGAGGTCGATTGAAAGTGCTTCGACAAGCTGACACAATTTCAATGGCCACAAAGCAGCGACAAGCCATATGAGGGCGCGCAGAGCTATTTCTCTTCCCCCTTCTTCATCGTTCATTGCAAAAAGGATTCGCTCATAAGTCGCCTCCAGGCCGATCGGGAGGCTCCGAAGTACTTCTCGAACTTTTACAGCAGTGACACATTTTTTCAAGGTATCCAGTTGACACTGGATCCAGCGGAACCTATGAATCAACATGATCAGTCCATCATTGGCATGCTGCGTGAATTCCACCAACATTCCATCGGCTTTGTCGCAAAGCGTCTGAGTGATCTCCTTCTTTAGTCCAGCATC
This sequence comes from Tylopilus felleus, assembly GCA_038091295.1. NCBI lineage: Eukaryota > Fungi > Basidiomycota > Agaricomycetes > Boletales > Boletaceae > Tylopilus > Tylopilus felleus. The sequence continues at coordinate 15,626 of JBBPOE010000644.1, read as the reverse complement.
AGCAATTCTGAGTCGTCGGTTGGAATCAATTTCCCTCGTCACATGCAGTTTGATGTCTGCCGATACTTCTCTCGACATTTTCTCCAAAGAGAGCCATGCGAGCCTCGAGAAGCTGTCCTTGATCACCTGGAGAGGTCGGCTGGTTACCAACAGCCGTATCCCACCTTGACTCAACACGAGAATGGCGTCGAGCAGGCTATCGACATCTTTGCACTCGTCGAGCGCATCTATGACCATGAGTGGCTGTCGTGTAAATTGCTTCGCAGAACGAGAAACAAAAACGGCGAGTCGCTTGGCATTACTGAGAATTGAGCCGTTTCGTTGTTCCTCTTTGTTTAAGTTATCAAGGATGTCTCCCGGATCGACGCGAAGGTCATTAAACCGACGCAACAGCTGAAAAAGTAGGGACCGCATCACCTCAGCGGCAACCGTAGAGCGCTCGCTTCGAAAATCGCAGTAGAAAAATGTGAGGAATTCCCCTTCATGGAGTGTGCGTTCGAGGCTATCGATCACAAATGCACTGTAGCGAAATTAACTTTGATCCAAAATACAAAACATGAACGCACGCCAGGACTGATTTTCCGGAACCAGCTGTGTAAAGATATAGCGGGGTTAGCACAAGGAATCTTGAGGTCAAAATGGATATGCACGTTTTCCATGCAACCAGAGGAATGAATTGTCAAGCCTCCTCCATGTTTCGTATTCATCGGCATCGGGCAACCATGTACAGGTATCTGGTTGACGCAACTCGAGAGTGTCTTCATGCTTGGACGTGCAATCCCACGCGTCGAGCCATTTCAATATTTTTTTCAGTTGTGTCTCTGAAGCATGACGACGGGACGTGGGGATGTTGACGATCAACTCACGATCAACTTCCCACCTCGTCCTGCCATTTACTCGCAACTCAGATACCCCAGTTACCCTAAATGCTCGTCAGACTCTGCAGGAATTTACATAGAGACGTGTATTACACGTTTGTATTCCGGTCGGCAGCTTGTTTGGAAACAGTACTCAAGGCATCCGGTGAACCGACTCTGAGCTTGTCCTTGGTAGCCGTCTCGTGGTTCCTGTCAATGAACAATACTATCAGAGAAATGTCTGCAAAGATCCAAGGGCTACTTGCCAAACGTCTGTGGTGAGCAAGAAATGAAAGCAATCCCTGCGCTTCTCAAAGATCCGGATCGCTTCCTTGATTTTGTCCTCGCCAGGTGCAGAGCGAAATGGATTGAGGAACCCCGAACCCACACGATTCAGACTCGAGCGTATCACTTTTTCCATCGTATGGAGCGAATCCAAACATGCTTGAGGCTCATCGCCCGACAGCCAATCCGTCAACCGATCGTCAAAAGCGGATTCGCCTGAACAGGACGGCTGGAGAGTTTCGCTGAGTAGGCGGCGATGATCCTGTGCAATTCCCCTCCCAATCGTGTACGAGATGCGCCAATACTCTGGTCGTTCTTGTCGCGTGCATATGCGACTGAAGCATCAAGGACTCGCTGTGAGGCCGACGCGATTTCGATGAGGGTTCCTTCGGCCGAAATCATAGACGTCCGAGTCGAAGTTTGCTTGTAGTAGGATTGGACAATGGGCAACGTTAGTCGTCGGGTGCGACGTTCAGCGAGGATGAGAAGCGATTCGCCTTGACGACGCAACTGGCAGGACAATTCAAAGACCGCTAACGACCAATGTTCATCTCTACCTACGACTCGGACGGACTCTCGACGAAAAGGCTCTAATAGGAAGGATGTTTGTGTCCTGACCAATGCCAAGGGGCAGTGACTGTGGTCACCAGACTAGGTTGTCAGGCTGGTACTAGCATCAGGCTTCCTTGGGCCACCTTCAAGTTGTGGTTTCTCTCAGGTTGCTACACAAGGGACTGCACGCAGGGTTACTTTCGATTCAAATCCATTACCAGTAAACAAATAGATATATACAGTCCAGTACGTCAGGTATCATATACCAAGTACGTATCTACGACCCTCCGAACTTGAAGGTGGTCACAGTCGCGGGCGATGTCCCGGGCAAACGACGACCGGGCGTGGCAACGTTCAACCAAACCCAAACAAGACCCCAAATAGGTCCTTCCACCCCCTCTTCACGACGAACCGAGCACCACCTCCGTATTCATCCGCGAGCCACTCGAGGTATCGACCGTCCAACGAGCTGAGCGGCCCGAGCTCGAACGCAAGCATGTCTTTTGGCGTGATATAGATCACGTCCGCGTCCGCCGAACGCACCGACGAGGAGGCGTCCGCAGACGTCGTGGGCGGCGGTGGAATCATGCTTGCCAAGCGCGAGAGCTGGAAACACGTGTTGGCGTGAAACGTCTGGAGCAACGCGAGCGTCGTCAATAGCTGTCGTTCTCGCCGCTCTTGAAGCGCTTGGTCGATATCCTCGCTCGTTAGGGGTTCGTTCAGCCTCGGCATCGAAATTGACGTGAAACCGGAAATAGAAGAGGTTTGGCGTCGATGACCGCTGCCGCTGGGGGACGTGGACGAAGAGGGTCCGCTAGTCTGACCCGCCAAGGACATCCCGCCCGATTTCCGCATGCCCTTGTCGTTTGGACTTGAGCCTACGCCCGGCCGCCCTTCGATTCCCATCCCAACGTTTCTCACGTAGGCTCCACCTAGACTCAGGTCGTCGTCTCCGTCCAGCCGAACCCTTCCCCAGTTAGCAATCGAGCCATTCCCGGTGGAGTAAGACGCCGACGAATTGTCACGCCAAGATCCAATCCAGAGGCCGGCACAGACTAGACAAACGTCTTCGTACAGTTGCCAAGCATCGGTCCATGCGGATAACGCTTTCGCTTTGGGGTCGAGCTCGGAAGAAAGCTGGCAGCAATCATACAAACAGTCGTTTCCTTCTAGTTGAAGGAGTCGGTCTAGTCCGTTCCACTGGAAGACAATTAGCAGAGCGAACAAGAGCAGTATGTAATGATGAACCCACCAATTTTACATCGCTCCAGGTGAATCGTACAAGGGAAAGTCGATGGGTAGGACCTTTGGGGGTCGATTGCTGAATTGGTTTTGACAAATACAACGTCGGTCTGGACGTTCGTGAGGGTGTCGAAGTCGTCAAGTCAATCACGAGATCATAGTATGACGGTTTCTCGAGGAAGATTGCATCCGTTGTGCACGCGATCCATCCACGACCTGTTTTTCCTTCGTGGTGCATCTTGTCCAGATCGCTGAGAGTGACCATCCCGAGGACCTTGATGCCTTCCTTCGATTTACCCTTGAGTCGTGTGCGGGTCCATGATGAGGGATCTTCGGTCCCTTCAGAAGTGAGAAAAGATGGATCCATCTGGGCTTCAAAGCAGATGTCGGCAACCACCTGACAGAGGATGCAGGCAGCCTCGACAGGTGGTAGTGTATAAATTAGAATGCGCTGTCGTCCAAGCACGTGCTTGTACAGGGTGAGTGCAGATGGGCCCAGGATGCGCAGCAAGTGTGAGAGATGGAGAGTTGGGTTAGATGGGGAATATTCGACGCTGGGCTGGATGAGGAAACTTGATCAGAATGCAAGACCCACGCTCAAAAAGGTATGGACTCGCGTTGTCCAATTCATGACTCCATCCATGCCAATCTCCAACTCCACCGAGATCCGCCCTTCTGACCTTGCGTTCCTCGAAGAACGCTTGCGCGGGCTCCCAATCGGATTCGACTGGCTCTAGGACACCTCGGCTTTCCAAGGACGAATAAATAGTATCAACGAGTGTTTTGAGGGCATCCACGTGTCGCCAGGGCCTTGGTCTGACTGAATTCACAAGTAAGATTCCCAGAGAGGAAAGTCTGAATCCACGTTGTCCGTGCTCAGTAGTGCGCCGGCGGCGAAAGACACAGACGCCAGGGTGACTGTCTTTTGTGAAATAGCTGAGGGTGATTTTCGTGAGTATAGAGGGTAAAGGGGCCAGAAAAGTCGAACGTACACGACGTCACGGTCAACCAGATGGAGACCGCTGGGAAGAGTACTGAACTCGACACCATCGAGCTGGAGATCTACGAGGCATTTGAGGGTAAATCCCGAGGACATAGGACAGCATTGCTTACCATCGCTTGCCTTCAAACACCAGTCAACCAGATTGCCCTTGGTCGGATGGAAAGAAGTATGGAATATGGCAACTAGGGAGGAAACCCCAAGCCCGCGCTTGATTCAAGGGCTCGAATGACTGTAGAAAGCTGGAACATACCTATGTCCTGGGGAACGCGTACTCTCTGGTCGACGTTTTCCATGATCTTGTTAACGGCTGCGGGCTGCTGTTGCCAGCACGCAACGTGCGGGTGAGGCCTGCAGTCAATTGTAACGTCGTGAGGCAATGAGTCCGTGGACGCCCACCTCTCACGGTCTAAATACGTTGAATTAGCTCCTTTTGCGCTGGTCGTCGGACGCACTCTTGGCGAAATTGGGCCACTTGAAGTGGACCCTTGGAAGGTTCGTCTGATACAAGTCAAGAACTTATATACATGTTTTACTGGCCCCCTTTGTGCTGTATTTGGCGTATGAATCCACACTTCCTGGATGGATCGCGCTCTAGTCTCGTTATACCTGGGCATTGGATCCTCCAGAGGGTCAATGCACCTTGGTACGAGCCAAGATCCGACCGCCCCGCACAACTGAGCAGGCGTTACCGAGGACCCTAGCGCTCCCAAGCGAAGTTCTCCATATAGAACATGCTGTGAATTGTTCATGCCCGATGATCATGATCAAAGTCACGAAAGGACATGCACGAACATATGCACGGGATAAATTCTGACTCGTCGACGATGTAGTACCACTGGCATCGATTACCATCTGAGTCTCTAGCACATGAGGCCAGCTTCAGAGCGGTCTACATAGCAAGACTAAACAGGTCACTCGTATCCTGGATGTAGGCCCTTTGTGACTAGCTGCCAGCTCAGAGCTCCGAGGACAAACAGTTTCGATTCTGAGAATCCGCTAGAAAAGACCAAATACTGGCCATGTACTAGACAGGGGCTTAGTAAGTGTCACACCGTAGTCACGCAAGGGATACTAGTCACGTTCAATCGGTTCGATGCGTTCACCATGGCCTCCTCTCAACCTCAGCAAATCAACGTTTCTGACTTGGACATTCAACAACTCGCTGATGTGCGACGGCAGCTAGAAGAAGTAACTTCTTTCTTATCAGGCGCTGCGCCGATTCTGAACGTTACATCAGGAACTAAATCACTTGACCAATTCCTTTGCTCAACTCAAGCAGGCTCAGTCAAAATTCAAGTCTTGCCTCGAGAACGTCGGAGAAATCAAACCCAAGAATGCAGGTAAGTCGAATCATGGTCAACGGCTGTCTGATGTATGATCGATTAGACACGACAATCTTGGTTCCTTTGACCAACTCTCTCTACGTCCCTGGCAAGCTGAGTGACACAGAGCATGTTATCGTGGATATCGGTACGGGTTACTACGTGAAAAAGGTAATTACATACCAGTTGGCGTCGTATTCCTGTCGTTGATCAATTCCAGACGCGCGCAGAAGCGACGAAATACTACAAAGCAAAAGTGGAGTTCATCCACGGGAACCTTGAGACACTATCGGACACTATACAGAAGAAGCAGGACAACTTGAATTATCTGCTCAACGCGATGCAGACAAAGCTTCAGGCGCAAGTGCAGGTCCAAGGCTCGTCGAAGAGCGCGTCGTGAAATATTCGATGGGATGGAAATGAAATGACGCGACGTGAGCCATGTTTCAGTGTTTGTTGGACGGACGAGGCAATACCTGTTTGCAACGATGATGGTCATGTAAGTTTGTGATATCTCAAAGATTTGACTTCGTGGATCAATCGATACAATGTGTTGACAGATGTCACCACAGGGTTGCGAAATACTTTCTAGATTAGATGTGCTAATCTTTACCACAACGCCTGCCTAGGAAGTTGATTATAGCGCGATATTCGTGGCTCGGTGGCTGCTATGGTGAACCTGAGGCAGACGGCGAATGCTATTCTCTCGGCGCTCCAAATCTACGACTTGAGGCTTCATATATGCGTGCCGGTCTGTCATTCCACCCTTTGAAATCGACTGTCCTCTGTCGTCTTCGTATGACATCTGATTTGTCAGTGTGATTTATCACTACTGAAGGGGCATGTATTTTTGAATAAGTGAAGTGTTACGCGCTAGTCGCGAAGATGTGAGCTGTCTGATTGAGCGATTTCCCTTGAGCGATACGAGCTGATCTGACTCCAAGGATTCCGATTGACATGCCACGTCGGATCATCAGTCACCCGAACACTCACAACGACGTCACCTCCGTATGCTGGTCTTCGAATTCCTTTCCGAGCCAAGCCACCACCGACAACATAAATACGCCTCCTCCGACTCACCCCAATACATTCCATCCCCTTCTTCTCTCCAGCCATGTTCGCTCGCATCTCTGCCTTCCTCGCCGTTGCGATCGCCGTCGCCGCCAGTGCGCGCATGGAACGACACGTCCACATCCATCGCAACAACGTCGTCAAGAACTGCAACACTGGCAATGTCAAGTGCTGCAATAGCGTCGCCAACGTGAGTTGCCTGTTGATCACTCGTCCTGTCTCTCTGACGCTCTCGAAAGGCGACGGATATCGCCAAAGTCCTTGACATTCTTGCCTACTCGTACGACCCCGCAGACACTGTTGCGCTCGACTGCAATCCGATCAACATTGGCGGCGCGGGAGAGGGCGCTAGCTGCCAGGCACAGCCTGTATGCTGCTCGAACAATACCTATGTAAGTCTGGGATCCCTGTTTCCGCCAACGCCATGCCCTAACCCTGCCTGTCGGAACGCAGAGCGGCAGCTGGAGCATCAATGTCGGGTGTTCTCCGATGGACTTGAACTAGGCATCGTTTCTTTGTGGATCGCGCGTGCCGTGTAGTCGTGTTTTCTTTTTTCTGTCTGTTTTTCGCAAAAGGTTTGGTTGATCGATTGGCGGACGTGTTTGTGCTTCCAATCGGTTGGTGGTCTTAGCAGCGCCATGTATAGCTTTTTTGACGCAGAAAATAAACGAGGCTGTCTCATCTTTGACGTTTTGAGTTGCAAGTAAGCTTGGTGGTACTCCCTGTTCGAACGACATGGTGCTAATTCATCTTGTGATTCGACTAGGGATTGTAGACACCACCCGACGCCATGAATATATACCCCAAAACACATAAATAGATGACAAGTAGGAGGCTCGAATATATATGTTCTGTATGAGAAACGCGAGCCGAACAGAGCCGTATTATATTGTATACAGCATCCACGCCAGCTCCCAGTCTTTTGTGTCCCAATTCACTGTTCCCCCACAGGGATGTCGTCCCCCTGCTCCGACTCCGGATTCTGCCCTTCCGCAAACGCAATATCCGAGACAGCACCCACGTGAGCAGATAGTGTTGAAAAGCCAAACCCGTTATCAATGTTCCCATTTCCGCCACGAACATCCCGGGAATGAAGCTCACGGATGTTCAGGATAAATCGAGGGGTTAAAGTGGTGTTAGCGATGCCCAACAAAGCGAATGGGACGGCAATGCTCCACCCCGACGCGATGACATTCGTGAAACTGAGCACTAGAATCAAATCGCGCAGCAGTACGCTATCACGGGAGGGTGCAGTAAGCGACATTTGGACTGACCCAAAAGGACGGGGAGACGAAAGCAGTGATCAGAAACTTACACAAAGAAATAGAGAAGGCCTTCCTGGAAGAATAGTTTTGTGTAATGATTGGGCCGCCATGTCTTCATTATTTTGTACATGTAGAAAGTCTCTCTCGCATACTGAATGGATATGAGGATGCACGTCATGGCAACGAGGACGAGCTGAACGATGGCAGTCGCCTCTAACCATGTTATGAACAGTATGGTATTCACATATACCACGCAAAAGTTGAAATCGAGTACTTGGACAGGAACGACTGCGGAATCATGAGCGAGATGGGTACTATAGCATAGTGAGGCAAGGTGCTGCATACCTGATACCTGGTTCAGAGAACTAACCATTATTATGGGAATGCCGAGGGCAAGGATGGCCTCCGCAATAAAGACGACGAGGAGAGTTCCCAGGACGAACTTTGACCGATGGTACATTGCCCAAACGCGGAGGATCATTGCCACTGCATTCACTGTCATGCGCTGCGTCCTTGGAGTGCATCTACAAAACAACTTACTGTCTGCTGCGAGAGGGAAGAGAGCACCCGACCAATTAAGAATGAGGTTGGCGATGTAGCCTTGAATTTGTCTTAGAATGGAGGCAATACCTCAGGCGTGTTGGATAAATGCACTTACAGCTGTATATTTTGTACCATTCATTTAAAGCGGTCAATCATTTGATGTGCAGCAGGGAGATAGGTACATACAACTATAGTGGGGTGTATTTCAGTACACTCATTGGTTTTCTCAACGGGGCGAGAAGCAAGTTCACCTTTTGGAGATCACCAGATTGAGGTATCAAGGTATCCGCGGCTTATGAAAGCCTCATTAGTTTGGTTTGCAGTAAACTCCAGATCAAACATACCGAGGCCAGTGAATCTAAAGAATTGATATCGTATCAGCACTGACATCATGATAGGTTGCAATGCAATATACTTGCAGGGCATTGGTGATACCACCATAGCGAGCCTGAATGACCAGTTAGGTGAGCGCGATGTTTCACCAGTCACTTAAAAAACGCTAATAGGATACGCACAAAAACGAATAGCATAGTCACAAACGTCCAGCGTTTGTTCTATGATCACATCAGAACAGAAGCGCAGATGAGAGAGGACGTTGAGACCAACGGACCCAAATATGTTCTACCTATAAAGATCGTCGGTTAGCAGCAGGCTTGTACAAAATATCAGTGAACATTTGACACGATACCTCATCCGTAAATGTTAGGACTGCCATTCGTGATATAGATGCGAGTAAGGGTCAAGAGGAGCACACGTAGGTGTATAACCTACCGTAGTCATATAGGACCGCAACAAGGACAACAACTAGGGTTTCCGATGAGCTCAAGCTACAACTCATGTAAAATAGTCGTACGGTCCTGATAGTCATTCCGTTGAAAATCCAGCACCGCGTATGCCAACTCGGAGGAAGTCATTGCATCACTGGATGACATTGTTGCAATTGCAGGGAGATGGACCTGGAGAAAGTGGCGGGACTGAGGTCAATGACGGTAGGCTGGGCGAGTGGGAAGGCTTGAGGACTCAGGAGGGTATAAAAGCAAAGCATTGTGTAATGAAGGCACTGGCACGGCGTATCATGGTATCCGGTTCTCAAGGCATGATATACGGCACAGCGACAAAGATCATCATTGATCGAAGCCCAGGACTGATCGATGATCAGTGACGTTTGGGTTCCCTGACGACTGTCTCACCTACTAGTAGCATGTAACAATAAGTGTGTTGGAAGCCTGTGCTCCAGAGGCTTGCCATAAGTGAAAATAACGTAAGTTCGACAACGAATATCATGATGGGGTTGGCACCGGTCACACTTACCAGAGGGCCAGACTCACGGAAACCGATTGGTAGCGTTTTTTGGATTTCCTGGGTTCTGTGTCTGATGAATCATTGCCCCTAGGTTTGCCTCTATGCATCGCCGTGAGCACTATGTTCATGCAAAAGGGAAAGACGAACGTAGCACATTGGGTTACTTTCAATGGTTACACTGACGCCACCGGCGTCTCTGACAAGACCGGCTGGGCTTTTTGTCTCCTTCAAGGCTCGCCAGGTTAAATAATATATGAACCCAAAACACATAACTTGAAATAGATGACAAGTAGGAGGATTGAAGATATATGTTCTGTATGAAAAATGCGAGCCGAACAGAGCCTACGGGTAGTACGGATATTATATTGTATACACCATCCATGCCAACCCCCAGTCTTGTGTTCTAATTCACCGTTCCCCAATAGGGATGTCGTCCCCCTGCTCCGACTCCGGATTCTGCCCTTCCGCAAACGCAATATCCGAGACAGCACCCACGTGAGCAGACAGTGTTGAAAAGCCGAACCCGCTATCGATGTTCCCATTTCCGCCACGAACATCCCGGGAATGAAGCTCACGGATGTTCAGGATAAATCGAGGGGATAGAGTGATGTTAGCGATGCCCAACAGAGCGAATGGAATGGCAATCCCCCACCCCGAAGCGATATTCGTGAAATTGAGCACTACAATTAGATCACGCAGCAGCACGCTATTACGGGAGTGTGTAGTAAGAAAAGGGCGGGAGACAAGAGCAATGATCGGAATACAGAAAGAAACTTACATAAAGAAATAAACAAGGCCTTCTTGGAAGAATAGTTTTGTGTAATGGTTGGGCTGCCATGTTTGCATTGTTTTGTGCATGTGGAAAGACTCTCTCGCGTACTGAATGGATACGAGGGTGCACGTCATGGCAGCGAGAATAAGCTGAACGATAGCAGTCGCTTCTGACCATGTTATGACCAGCGTGGTATTAGGATATAACGTGCAAAAGTTGAAATCGAGTACTTGTGCAGCAGCGACTGCGGAATCATGAGCGAGATGGGCACTATGGCATAGTGAGGCAAGGTTCTGCATACCTGAGACTTGGTTCAAAGAACTAACCATCATTATGGGAATACCGAGGGCAAGGATGGCCTCCGCAATAAAGACGACGAGGAGAGTTCCCAGGACCAACTTTGACCGATGATACATTGCCCACACACGGAGGATCATTGCCACTGCATACACTATTATGCTCTGCTTCCTTGGAGTGATTTGCAAAACAACTCACAGTCCGCTGCGACAGGGAAGAGAGAACCTGACCAAGTAGCAAAGAGGTTGGTGATGTAGCCTTGAATTTGTCTTAGAATGGAGGTAATACCTCAGGTGTGTTGGTTAAATGCACTTACAGCTGTGCATTTTGTACCGATCATTTAAAGTGATCAATCATTTGATGTGCAGCAGGGAGATATGTACATACAACTATTGTGGGGTATATTTCAGTACACCCATTGTTTTTCTCAGCTGAGCGAGCAGCGAGTTCACCTTTTGGAGATCACCAGATTGAGGGATAAAGGTATCCCCGACTTATGAAAGCCTCATTAGTTTCGTTTGCAGTAAACTCAAGATCAAACATACCGAAACCAGAGAATCTAAAGAATCGATATCGTATCCGAGTCAGCACTGGCATCATGACAGGTTGCAATGCAATATACTTACTTGACATTGGTGATACC
>JBBPOE010000643.1:0-16657 GCA_038091295.1 Tylopilus felleus | reverse complement strand
AATCGCGTCGGACAGTGGGGTTTAGGCGCAGGATGCGGAGCTTGGGCGATGCAACCCGCGGTCCAGATCGGTCTAAGGAGAAGAATACTTGGGTTAAGCGAGGCCGCGCAAAGAATCAAGGCAGAAGACCTTAGTGACTGTCCATTTTTGGCTTCCCTTCGGCTGCTGTGTAACCCTGCTCTACCACCCTTGGAATTCTACCAACCTTTTCGGTACCCGCGCCCCCAAGATGCCTCTCAGCTGGACCACTGCGCGGCTCTTCCGCCCGCTCGGCTCAAATTTCCACTGAGAAAAAAGGCGGTTATTTTGGATGGCAAGCGCCGGGCGCTGGATAGCCCTGGCTTTAAAAGCAGAGGCTTTCTCGCGCAGTTTGACCCCGCTAGAACTGCAACAGTGGTTTTACCCGTGATTTCGATGTCCTTCCGTTGTGATGACTGCGACCAAACGTTTGACAATTCCGGCACCCGATCCCGCCATCGCTGGAGTCGGCATTCGGTAATCCCCACGATCATTGTGGCCGGCACGAAATACACCGTCACGAGGGAGGACGGCAAGTTGCAATGCCCTATAGCTCAGTGCGGGCATTCCTACACCGCTAGGGAGAAGTTCGTGCAACACACCAAAAAGGCGCATGGAGTTGTGAGCCGGTCCCCAACAGCGTCATCATCGCCGGCAGGGTCATTGCAACGCAGCATCCATAACCAGCGGCTTCACGCGCCTTCATCTCCGGGTAAGCCGCACACTACTTCCCCTCAGTTTCTAATCCTTATTCTTCTGTCAGGGTGTGGGCTGGATCGTGGTGGCGAGGAGGCTCTGGCACACACGCTCTCCAGTGTCGCGTGCGAGGGCCGGTCGCAGGTTCCCCTTGACCCACCAGAACACGGTGAGATTCTTTCTTGCGTTTCCAGGGTGAAGAATTGCGTTCTGAAGTTCTCCTTGAAGGGTCCACCTGCCTAGGTAACACCACCTCGCCAAATGTGGAAGAGTCTCCTGCTGCTGGCTTAAGGCTCAGTCAGTTCGAAGGTGAGCACCCCCTTATGTAATACCCCTTTTCCCTCTTCCTCACAGGAATTTGGTTAGCGGAGGAATCGCCCTGCACTCCTGGCACTGGTAGTGCGGGCTTTGAATGTTTATCTCCTTCACTGGACGCTCGTAAGAAATGTTCGTAACTTGAGGAAAAGGTGGCTGAAATTCCACATTCTTAGGTTCTCCCCAGCTAGAGGGCCCCTTGCGCAGTGTTAAGGTGGAAAAAAGGCGGGGGAACGAGACTGCAGGAAATCAGGGTAAATTGATTAAGCGGGCATTTGGGTGGTTGGGGCTACTGCCTAACCTACTCCACAAGGGACCTCCAAAGCCTTCTGAGCCGGTGCGCGCCAGGGAATCGGTTTCTACGCCGGAGAAGGTCCTGGACCCAAGAGAGTTTGCTGCTCAGGTCTCCGATGCCGTGGCGGAGGTGGTCATGAGCAAGTTGGCAGCGAGCGGCTTGACCGCTGAAAACATCAAGAAGCTTGCAACCTTATGTGAAGCGGTGTCCCTCGATCCCACAGAAGGCTCGGAGGCCTCCAGCCTCGTGGATGCGGTCTCAAGTAAACATCCAGCCCTCGGTCCAACGGGGGGTGCAAAAGGCTCGCAGGTGGTTAGGACACCCCTTCACTCGGACGACTCAGTGCTTCCGCCTTCTTCCTTTTCCGAGGATCCATACGACTCTTCCACTTGGGCCACGGAGAGCAACCGGCGGAGCTCACCTCATCCGTTCGAAATGTTGCCAAAGTCCAATCTCTCGCCGATCCAACTTTCTCGACGTCGAAAGAGGGCCACACCGGAGGAAGATTCAAACCCACCAGCGAAGAAGGGGCGGCACAGGGAGGTCGAATACTCGCATTGGACGGAGAACGACGAGGTCACACACGCAAGGGATAGACTGCGAGATGGACGGTCCCAAATTTCAAGTTTCAGCGCTAGCAGGAAAATCCAGGTAGACACACCTCTTCGCCGTACCTCCCTTCAATCTCCAGACACTACGACCAGCGAGGTCTCAAGACAAGGCTCCCTGGTTGATGCTGTTGAGCCTGGGCTTACCGAAAGCCCAGGGATGAGGAAGGTCAGAGCGACGCAGGTCAATGCTTCACACTAGACTGACAAAACATGCGCCAGCATTTGCCTAGCTACCTCTCTGCCTCTGCGCCAACTCCTTTGGCACCCGGGCTGCTTGGCTCCTCGCAAGATCAGATATTGAATGGTTCGTCGCTGAGGGCCAGCCAATCTAGGCTAGGGAAGGCAGGCCGCTTGGCGCGCTCACAACTGTTGAACAAGTACATGCCAAGGCTCTACGGCAAGTGTCTCTACCACTTCGTGCAGGCGGAGCTGCTGCTGCCCGATCATTTCCCCTGCGAATACCTGCAGTCCGAGGGTAATTATGCAGCCTTCAGGCGATCGTTCGTTTTCGCGAAGTACGAATATTGCTTCTGCTGTGGAGTACCTCAAGATCAGCGGCACAATGGGGAGTGCCCGGCGTTCCATGCAAACCTGGCTTTCGGAAAATGTGGCTACAATCATATCCTCTTCAAGACCGCGTTCTGCGTCTGGCAAAATCTCAGCCTGAGGACGCAAATGATTCAGGATCTTGACATTGAAGTTTCTATCACCCACGAAGAGGACTTTTCCAAGTGGGCGCAGGAAATCAAGGCGACGGACGGTAAATACCACAACTGCGCCGAGGCTTTTCTTTGGTTTTGCGGGCGGTTGGAAAGACGTTGTTCGTCGTTTTTTTTGTGAGGATCTACAAAGCTCCTGTGGTAGATCCCCCTTCGTCTGCAGAACTTTGGCCACCCTTTTTCTGTTCTTGTGATAAAGTACCCGGAAAGGCCACCACTAGAGGCACGCACGGCTTTGTACTTATCTTATATGTCCCGCCGTTGGACATTCTCGACACTGACGATGTGTACTAGAACAGGTGACTGGTCCACTCTGCGAGCAAACATACATACAGGATGAAGGATACATGGTTGTCACTGTCTATATGACCATATATTGAATTTCGTCCTTTTTGCATGCTACTGTATATACACAAAGAGTCTCCCATTTGTCAGGAAGCACCGCGAGCATGGCGTTGTAGCGTGGCATCGGACAGGTCAGGTTTGGGGCCATCCGGGTCGATCTCGTCCTCGTGTTTGTGTTCTGAAGCGGGTCGTGTCACCACCAGAGATCGGGTCTGCAAAGGAGGTTGAGCATGCAAGCAACATTAATAGGCGAACCTAGGCCTGCCTGTGTCTCCTCTCTATCTTTTCCAGCCTCGTCATCATTGTGGACATCGAGATCTTGTACAGAGGACCAACACGGGCGATCGCACACTCTTGGAGTATCTGCGCTGTCAGGCAGTGTCAGCCTTCGAGTCAGCGGGCAGGTTTGATCAGGCCCGGGCCAAGTGGTCACTTGGTCACCACCTAACTCGAGTCCGAAGGAGCATAGTGCCCATGACGCGAGCTGTTTCAAGTTTCTAGAATAGGTCAACTCGATGAAGACAGGGTCAGGAGCTCGCAACGAACCTCGGAACCAACCTATTGTAGTCTTGACCTCGTCTCTCCAAACCCCTTCACTCACCAAGCGCGATCTCGAATCGTGAACACCACTGGCAGGTACCAATCTTTGAAATGTCGATCCCATCATCGAATCCACGAATCTCAATATACTCATCGTCAACGTCAACTTGCCACTACCCGTCCTTCCCAAGAGACCGATACACTCGCTAGCATTGAGCTGAAACAAGACATTCTTCAACACTGGTGGAAGCTCCGGGGCATACTTGATCACCAAATCTTTGACGTTGATCAACGGATTCGAGTTCATACCAGAAGGCCAGTACGCAGGTGGACGACTCCGCTCGATGATAGTTGGTGGTTCTTGGGGGAGATCGAGATACTCGATAACACGCTCGACAGACTCGGAGCTGGTAGTAATAGTGTTGGTCAAACAAAAGAAAGAGCGTATCGAAAGACATACTTCAAATCAAGATCAAGATCGAAAACAACCCAGAACCGACAAACTCAATAATGAACGTCATCGCGCTCGTGATACATAGACCAGCAGTACCGGCCGTGACATGTCCAGAGAGAGCAAACAGAGTCGTTATCAACACCGCCAGACCATCGAGCGTGTCAAAGTTAAGCAGAAGCCATCGATTCGTCATCCAGAAATGATATCACATCTGGGCGTCCACACGTCATGTGCATGTAGAGTAGAAAGGATTTAAAAAAATACACACCTTAGTCGTCACATGATCTTGCAGTGCAAATCACCCATAAATCAACGCTCCGGAGAGAAGGCACGAACAGTCACAATACCCTCCAGTAGCTCTCCAAACCGGAGAAAATCGGTGACCGAGAGTTGGATTCCATACTACGACAGAGATCACGCTCAGTGTGCAAATATCCAACGGCGAGCAGACGATAAAAGTACCCGATAATGACAGCGGGGATCGAGAACCATGGGAATACGACGCTATGAGCCCCAACAAAATGCAATAAGTTTCATTCTAGTAGTCCCAGGAAAAAGTGATCCACGTACGCAACAGTGAGAATGGCGGCAGCGAAGGTAGCCAGAGACAAGTTCACAGCCCCAGATTCTGCAAGTGTGCAAACGACAGGGCATATTATACAATAAGAAGAGCTTTGTGCCTGTCGGCTTCTCAGCCAAACGAGTCACCTGAATAGCATTCAGTTGGTGGCGAAGCCTAGATGCGATTGAAAAAGACCAACTGTCCCGTCATTCCACAAGATATACACGGATCCCCACGAAGACACGACGTTCCGGAAACCACGATCAAATAACTCGACATATGCGACCGTTTTGTTCTCCATATCAGTGAGTACAACCCGTGCGGCATCTAGGTCTGTGGCCCCATTCGCGGAACCTGAAGAAAGGATGTTTGACAGGGAAGAAGTGCCAGTGTTGGTAGTGAGCTGTCGTTGACGCAGGTAGAACGACGACTACGTAATTCAGGTGCGCGTGCGAGAAGACCTGCGTCCCATGGCACTCAATCAGATGGGTCATCCTTGGTCCCAAGCCAACATTGCACTCGAAAGACAGAGTTGTACTGACCTTCATAGCTAGTAACCACGCCTAACCTCCCGCTGCATTTAGTACCATTTTCCGGTCCGAGACCTGCTGTGCCAGCGAGCGGTCAAAATCGGTTTGGATCGTCCAATTGAAAGCTAGCGGTTGTGAACAAAAAAGTCTGAGTCCGAAGATGCCGTAGCTTACTGGATATATCGACAGTTGTGTCGACTGAGAAAGTAGCTGCTCGTCCTTATTGAGAGTGTATAGTTGAAGGAAAGTACATCGTTCTCTGATAGATTACGTTGGGACAACGAACTGGCGATCATACATGCATGTATGCCTGACGAAATACAACTTTGTACCCTACAGCGGTAAAAGCGCCAATCAGCTTGGAGAGTGAGCAAATCGTAGCGTCATGCCAAGGAATCTACCAAGACGTGGAAACATTCAGACGTCATTGACTTGCTCTTTCAAGTATTCCCATAGCTGCTTCCCAATCTCGGGGTCCTGTGTATCGGCGCGAGGACTGCCGATGCGTCCCCATGGAATGAGATACTGCAGAACGCGTGGTCATCAGCATGGAAAATTTGCCATGCGAAATGCACGTGCCTTGCCATTCAGGGACTTGCCATCCGTACCATCGTACACTGGCAGCTGAGTAATCGCTCTGTATGACACGTCAAACAGGAAGGCAGACTAGAAAGAGGCGAGACACCGTGACACGTGATGCAAGACACGTACCACGATCGACTGGAGGAAACCCGCCGTATGACGTTCAACTCTGCAGAAAAAACGATATTTAACCTGGCGATACCATCGGCGAGACTGGAACGAGTGACACAGATGGAATAAGCGTACCGTCTTACTCTGTCTATATGGCTGCCATCTGCCATCCTTTCTTCGTGCTGGACCATCTTTCATGGTGTCATACTCGAGACCGCTGAAATAGTGACCATTAGACGCGGTGTTGACGACTCTGGCAATACCATCTGGTGATGATTCTGCGGTAGATAGCAGGGTAGGAAGCACGAGTTGGGTAAAGTAGAAATGGCCGAGGACGTTTGCGCCGAACTGAAGGTCATGGCCGTCGTCGGTCACCACGTGCTTACAAGAACTTGAGCTTACGCGATGTTGAATAGAACGTCTAGCTGCTTCTCCTTTCTATCAGAGCGTCAGCGTCCACGACTATAGTCAAAGGCCGCGAAACTAACGAATTGAATTCCCGTGCTGCTCCTTTGACGGTCATCGGGTTTGCCAGGTTCATAGTGAGGAGGTGGGCATCTTTCCCCGTTGAATCCCTGAATTGTTCGAGGGTTGCCTCGCCCTTTGATGGGTCACGGGCAGTGATCCAAACTTTGGCGTTTTTGGTTAGCAACACCCGAGGGACGAGTCAGGTGTAGAGACAGCAACCATATAGACACCGACTCTCGCAGTCTTCAAGACCGTTCGTTGGCTGTACCGCATTTCCGTTGGCAGGGTATTCATCAAAGTTGATGTAGTCTTGCCTGACGTGGATGATGGATTGTCGCAAGAGCGTGTATACCTCGTGCACGAAAGCAGGCGTGATCTCGGGGGTGCAGTTTGCGCGATCGATGGCCTTGCAGAAAAGGATCAAGCTCTCCAGCTGTCGGACAGTAATCCGAGTTTCGACAGACGCTGCTGAGATCGTCAATCTGTGCTTTTCAACCAAGACGTCAGCTGCCTCGGGCGCCAGCTGCGTAGATTTAGTAAGGCGACGGTCCAGGGAACTGACTCCTTACCTTGAGGTTGAACGTCCACGCGAAGACGGATATAACGTTGCAGAGCGCCCGTGCTGTATTCTGGATTGATGTCTTCGTCTTGGAAACGATGCATGCTGACGATATGCCTGACGATGTTGAAGTCCGTCCTCTCGTCGCACTCATGGAAAGGTTCGCCCTGAGAGTTTTCTTCCGGTCATATCGTTCACCGATGGGATTCGCAGCAGCCCAGGATTGACGTCCAGGCATCAGTGTAGCGTGGATACCAGCTTTGGTTATCGAGATCGTTTGCTGTCCCGTGGCTGCGCGAATGGCAATCTTCTTGTCGAGCTCGTCGATGGCGCGCATACCGTTGTCCGCTAGCATCAGGACATCAGCTTCGATGATAAAGTCGCTTGTTTCCTCACCCTTCCCTTCACGACTGCGGCCAGTGAGACCAGTGGCAGAGGGCGCCTTTCCAGACATGTAGACCGCGTGAGGCAGGAAGGAACACACATATGCCTGCCAGATGTCCGTTTAGCTCGCGTTTGCAAGACGGGAGGTGAACACGCACTCGAGGAACTGCGACTTGGACGTCGACGGATCTCCAACAATACAGATGTCGATGTCGCCACGCAAGTGCATCCCTTCAGCGGTCTGCTTGTGTACACCACCACAACAGACCCTTCTTTGCGATTTCATGGCTATAGACCGTTGGTGAGAAGCTCTCGACCAGGCGGAAGTAGATGTGTTCCGAGTCGATCGTACTCTTGAGTTCATCGAATTCGGGCCCGGTTAATGACTTGAGGAAGGCCTGCCCATCCTCCTCGCTGTCTTCGTCTTCACCACGGACATTGGTACCACCCTATAACCGTCCTCAGCCGTCGCGTTGGTGTGCATATATGCCACTTACCTTCCCATCAGCATCGTGTACCATGCAAGCCAAAAATGCCGTCTTGCAGTGTAGATCCCGTACATCAAGCTTTCCAGCCCTGTTACATCGCTGCTAATACCACCCGTCGCAGCATTCGCCCCACTTTTGCTCGCCTCGCGGATGAGCCCCGCCTTGTTTCCGCCGGGTAGGTGACCGAGTTGGCTGACATCTGGAACGACGATGAACGTGCCAACGAATACACATTTATCCAGCTTTGGCCCGTTCAACGAAGAATGACAGTAAGGGAACGGGGCATGGAGCCAGTGGGTGTCTCGAAAGGGTTTTCTTGAATGCGTACTTTTTGCCAATCCGTAAATTTGGAAATCGTACTTTTTTTTTCAATACATTTGAAGTGGTGTTCTATCAGCGCGAACTTCGCAAATAAAGCTTCCATACGGCAACTCCGGTCTGATTTCACTTGTTCTTGTTCTTGTACCACCGATGTTCATCAGCATGCCGATTTGGAGATGCCGCATGTCAGAGAGACGATGGGGATGGGATGAATTTGCGGGATCGGAGGTTCGACGAGCCGTGGTGGCCGCAGTGGGGTTAATTTTGAGGTATTCTGGTTCATACTCTGCGACCAAGTTGTGGAGCGCGCGACGCAGATACGGAAGGAGTCCGTAGTACTGCTTCTGGATGGCGTCTGCAAGGACGTCGTCTCTTTGTAGCAGGGTGACCGTAATCGACCTAGAGGGTGGTGATTTCGTATTCGCGCATGGTGTGGATCTGCTGGACAAACATCAGCTCGCCATTGGCCGCTTCGGGTAGCCCACCATCAGAAGCAAGCGTAGACGGCAGTGCGACGTCTTCGGTAAAGCTAGATCACAGCGCGGTGAGGAACAGAAAAATGGACAACAAGTCGCTACGCACGCGTTGAGAAAAGTTTCGAAGCTCTCACATACTTACGCTTTCGTCCATCGCGTCCCTCAGCATCGGGACATCGCTACCTGGCTGGTTACGAGCTCTCTCTCTCTCTCTCTCTCTCTCTCTCCGTCTCTGCCGTGTACCCGTTTCACCGTCTCACTGAGGGTCTTGTACGTTGCTGTCGCCAAACGACAGCACATCCGTCGTGGTTAATCGTTCCAATCTCTTGATATGCCGTGGGACGACGCGGTCGGTTTGGTGCACGCGACGACGCCGACGACGATGCTCGCGAGTTGCGACGCGCTCTCCTCAGTGCGTTACTGCCTGCCCTAAACTGAGATCTGACCCAAAGTGATATTATGTAAGTCAATATTTGCCCGCCAAAGTTACTACGCTGCAAGTCCGTGCATCCCAACGATCGTGTTCGCCGTCGGTACGTCAGCGCGAGAAAAAGTCCGGTGAAATGACGAGCGTCGTCTGGAACTCTCAGACTCTGGGCGTGTTTGATCGCCACCGTGACTTGCTTCTGGTCGTGTTAGCCAAAGGCCACGTGCCGCAAAAAAAGTCTCGGAGCGCGACCTCTTTGTGCGCCTCACACCGCGTCGCTTCAAGGGTGGACTGCGCCAGTCTTCAAAGGCTCCATCCGTTTGGATTGTTGCCCTGGGTGCTGTCGGTCGTGGGAGATGTAAGACAAGCCGAAGTAGAGGCACACGGTGTGACGCAAAGGTGTCGGACTAGAGCACCCTACATAAGAGAGCCGGGCTTCCCTGGCCGTACACATTCGTCTTTAAACAATCTTCAATTTACAACTTTGTACACCCTACACCCTTTACCGCTCGGCCGATGCACTGATGGTCAGGAAATCTTTTCTTCGATCATGCTAAACAGGCTAGGTCTAAAAGTGATGAAACCGTTATGAAACAGCCCTTGTCAAGTAACTATGCTCCTCATAAAGAGCCCAATCATTACTTGAGAACTTCGCAGTGTTGAAAGGTGTACATTTACCTTCACAGCGCTCCCAGCGTGGCTTCCACCCGTGCCAAGTCTCAGGCAGAGGAACAGAAGATGAAGGTTCCTTCGCATACGCAGCAACCTGATCGTCATCAAAGACCTCTTCCCATCCACCGTTTGAGGCTGCTTCAGTGCAGTGTTCAGCCCAACTAGAGATCCCCGCCATCCAGGACACTTCTTTAGAAGTGTTTCCAGAGTGTTCGTCAATCCAAGTGTCCCCAGTCGATCCAGAAGTGGAAGTGGACTGAATATCGTCTTCATCGTACATTTGACTTCCTTTCGAGCCGTTGAACGGAACAGACGAAGCAGGGGAAAGGCAGTCGGCATCTGGCCCGTCTTCGTTACCACTGCGAGGACCATTGAGGCCTTCGGGGATGGCCATTGTTGTCCAGTGTTGATGTATCTCGATGACCGAGAGGATGTTTGGAAGAATGTCTTCTCGTTCGAGAATGCTAACCAACCTGAGGAGTTGTCCATATGAATATGTTTGTAGTTTTTCCCCTGAGTTGAATACAACGTATTGGGGCTTGACGTGGGTAGGGAGCGGACCAAGCGTGCTGTACGGGTAGTTGTGGGGACTATCTTTTCCATTGGCTCGGAGACCCTCGAAGCGACAAAGAGGCGACTCCAGTTTTTGCAACGGCACCAGAATGTATTTGAATACACCACGACCAAACATCTAAGGAAGCCGGAGGTTAAAAAGTCCAAATAGGAGGAACGTGTGAGAACAGACTTGATCAAGGTTCATCTGAAAGCGGTCCTCTGGTGCCTCCGTAACAGTAGCTTTGCGGAGCATCTCCAGGTCCTCATATTCTGGTATCAAGATCCACTTATTCTGGCGAAAGAGATGATCCCAGTCGACTCTTACTAAAGAAAAATGAGTCGGACTCGACCATGAACAAATATTTCTTGCGACTCACAGAAAAATAGGTTACGAGGAGTGTCGAGATGGAGCTGCCCATGGCGCATGCCCCAAGCATATTCGAGCTTCCTGAGCTATCAACAGATGACCACTCAATTTCCTCAGCGCAACATGTGCCTTACAATGGTGTGTTTAGTCGATTCGACTACCATACGACATGTTTCGACCGCTTCATCGAGATCGGTGAGAAGACATCGTCGACTATAGTCAGTTGCGAGGGCAGTGTTTTTGGTAGCACAGTCCAACTCTTGTGCCGTCTCGTGCTCCTCGTCTCGGTAGCCGGAGGCGAACAACCTTCCGCATAACCTGCGACGAATGCCAGAGGCTCCTTGGATCAACGGGAAGCTCCGAGTCCGGTGTTTACACTTGCGGGGAGGGTTTCTCCGAACACCGGGCAGACTAGACATTGGTTAGAATGAACCTCGCCTTGTCTATGCACTGGCAGTAGGTAACCAATAAGCACGTGAGTCTGAATATCACGTGATATACTCGCTTTTAGGCCTTACTTAGGGCTAGTCTCAAGTCCATTTTGGCGGGGCAAGACTCCAGCTGATCGTCATTCACGAAAATATCTAGAGCTGAATTTGAGAATATTACAGATAGCCTTTCCGGAGTCGCACAATCGGTGTCGATTCAGGCAAAGATAGCGTACCATTTAAACGTGGTGGCGGCCGGGGTGTGCTTGGATAAGTAGATTTCTATACTGCTGAGAATGCTTTCTTTGATCGACTTATTGGTTAGTCGAATGATATATTGCCGATATCATGCCAACCAGACATTTTTGGCAGGTCATGAGCCTCGGCCTCGTGCTCGACTATGAGCAAGCTCTCGCCCACGAGTTCACACTTGGAGAGTCGCCATCTGGAAGACCGGAAGAAGAGGTTATTACAATACGTCTGCGCACTTTTTGTGAATCGGTGATCGTACTCGTCAACTCGATGGTGCACACGTAGTAATAGTAGTAGAGTACTTCCGTGGCATCCGCAATCCGATCGGGATCAAGGTTGGTCCAACGTTGGGTAACGACTCGGAAGAGCGGGCCTACTTGCTGGAAGGGATGCCATCCCTCTACGCCGCCCAACTCATTCTCTCCTTCTGCTCCCATCTTTCTCTGCTACCTGAAGTGGTCAACCCCGACAAATTACCCGGTCGTGTGACGCTGATCACACGCTATGGAGCTGAAAAGGTAATTTACGCCTGCTGTCCTCTCATACTTGTGTAGTATCGTCTTTGATGCTCTCGACGTCCCTAATCATAGATAGAGAACTATCTTCCCGGCCACATCCGTGCCGTCCAGGAATCCGGGCACCCGGCCGCGTCGGTGTGCGATCCAATGCACGCGGGCAAGTATGCGATGAGTCATAGCCCTCTAACCTCTTCTCTAGTTTCACGATACTGACATGGGTGGGGTCAATCTTGCAGCACGCTCACCTCTGGAACTGGTTACAAAACCCGGCATTTCGACGATCATTAGCAATCTGACGTCCTGCATCAACATTCACACCGCCTGTGGTTCCCGTCTGGGTGGCGTCAGCCTTGAATTCACGAGTGAACTCAACGACGAGGGATTCAGCGTAACTGATGCCTCTGTGGGAGCTTAGCGAGGTCCAAAAAAGAAAGAGAGAATGACGGGTACTCTCTGGCCAGAAGACTGCGGCCTCATTTTGAGAGATCAAAACCCGCACCAGATGGCCCAAATTGCCTGGAGCAACTTTTGTCAGAGTACTGCACCTTGGGAGCTGGACAAACGCGGATGTAGTCAGCGCCAGCAGTCAGAGAAGGGGTGATCTGGAACTGGTTTCACCTTCAATAGATTGACATACGTGCTGGACGTAGGCAGGCGGCGTTCGTTGCTTCCAGCGTCCCGGATCGCAAAATATGGGTTCAATTGCTTGAATCCGCTATATGCGTCCTCCGTCAACAACCTGCCGGCAGTGAACACACAACCAATACTACTCACAGCAACGGTGGTCGACTGCAGCTCGTGACAAAGCGCAAAAATGCCCGTCTCTGTTCCTGATCGAAGCTCTCCAGGACCTAGAGAAAAGGAGAAAAGGAGTTATCACGCGCTAGAAAGTTGTTCCGGGGTGTACCCCCGCCATAATTAGTGTGTTGTCTCAAATCGTCCAGGTCTACGGGAGGCTCGGGAGCATTCACGCCACCCAGAAGAATTTGCAACTCTTGTTGATTGAACATGCTAAACGGAGTGAGCGGTCTGCCCTTTCCTCTCGTCAACCACCAACGGTGATGACTGAACAGACACGCACCGGAGCCATTTCGGGTCTATTATTTCCGAAAGACCTTCAAAAACGCTTCGTTCTGCAGCTCGATCTACTTGCTCAGCTTGTAGTGGGAAATCAGGTATATGTACTGCGGCCGGTTTTCTCGTGTTACGGGCACGTTGCTGCCGTCGGGGATGAGGTCGGCAACTTTGATGACTCCGAATTCTGCATTGAATCATTAAGGCAAAATCGATTGCGAAAGAAATATGTCTGCAAAACCCACCTTCAACGGCAGCGGTGAAGTTCAGCGACAAGTCCTCCATATTGCTCGCGTGATTCTTGAGGAAGACAAGTTCCTGGTAAATGTCCGGGTCCAGGGATGCAAGAAACCTCTGCTTTCCGAGCCACTGCGATTTTAATCAGTCGATTATGCTCGTGAAGAGGACGGTATCTATAATGCCCTCGTAAAGCGCCTCCCCCAGAACGCGACCAATGGATCGATACCAGTTCAGGCTGCGTGTTGGACAACGGTGGAGAAGGAACAAGAACGTGAGCATTCCAAGGAATGAATGCAACGACACCGTAGAGTTGCGATCCGCAGCATATGAATGAGGGTTGGGATAAATTCGTTTTTCGTGTTCGCAGGCCACAGTCCACAGTCCGCATCGAAGACTTCCTTGCATAGGGAGGTGAAGAACTCTTTCAATACACCTTTTGAACACAACACGATCAGGACACTCGGTCTAACTTGAAAGGTGGAATGCAACTCACGTTCTCCGAATTTGATCGATAAATATTATGCTGATCGGGGCTCGAAGATCGACATCAGAGAGTCGATCGTACCCATCTTCGGCAATACTTGTGCGCCTGATAGATGCCTCCGTCCTACCTCTCGGCCCGAAGTGGTCAATATCTCTATTTATGATGTCGCTCTGCACAAATCGACGGAAAATGAGCACTCTTAATCCTGGGGAAAATGTATCAATTGGCAACCTGAGCTGGGGCGAGGGACTTCCGATTCATCCACTTGTTGTTCCTCATACCTGAGAGAATTTAACTTCACATTTGATGTAAACACGGAAGAGCGGTACGCGCACAGCTGCCTCCACGAACGAGTTCATGCCGATTTGAGAGTTCACATGCCAATGGTCTTCGAGAGCTATGGAAGCGGAGTGTCAGCTGGTCTTCAGGTGAAATAATAACATCACCCGCACTCTCGGCCCTCGGGCATGGATTGCTTGTAAGCACTTGGTTATCCTGTCGCGTACGCCCTCCCAGGAAATGCTTAGTCCAGACACCGCAGCTCCTTGGATCTTCGATTGATCCTCCAGTACGACGCAAAGGCGGCGTGGAATTGAAGGGTATGGGAAAATGGAATGAGTTCGGTGAGGGTCAATGTAGTCCGAGAACCAGAGAAACACTCGTCGTCGCCCTTCGTTAGGAGTGATTGAGTGTATAAGTTGGTAAGTCGGAGTAAGGGAGGTCAGTACGATCCAAGAGACGGATCTAAAGCTGATTAATGGCATGCGCCCAGAAGACACCTTCGGCGCATACCTATTAGCGACGAAAGATTCTAAGGGGAAAGAGTGTTTATGCGGGTCAGCGAGGGCAGAATCTGGAGACGTTTCCGAGTCCGAGAGTCAAGGGGAGGAAGAGGAGGTCGAGAAGCGATGATAGTAGTCGGATGTCCGTAATCTGAGTCGCTATCGTCTACCCAAGGTGCTGGGGGTGTCTGGGAGTCCCGGGGTAGTGGGAGCTCTAGAGTGCGGGTTGGTAAGATGTTCGACAAAGCACTGAGGAACTGTAGGTATAAGCCTTCAACAACGATATAGGAAGAGTGATATATCATAGAGGGGTAAACACCAGGAGATTCGCAACAATATTGATCTGTGATGCTGTTCAAGTTACAGAAATGGTGTCGGGGATACACGATGGCTGTACATGCAGATGCGCGAGAGGAAGCTGTCCAGATGATTAACTATGCGCAGTCCAGCTCTGGCTCCAGCACATCACCCTGCCTACCCATCGTCATCCAGTCTACATATATCTGTGCAAGTAACACGATGCTTGGAAGAAGGGAATTAGCACAATCCAGTTTGTTTTGGGTAGAATAAGGAATGGCTTGCAGCTTTTTTCCTGAGTTGAATGCGACGAACTGTGGCTTGAGGTGGCTGGAAAGTAACCCAAGAGTATTGTATGGGTATACATGTATACGAGGGCTTGGTTCCTCTCCAGCCAAGGATTTCTCGGAGCAGCAAAGTATCGAATCCAGCTTCTGCAAGGGAACCATGGTGTATTTGAACACTTTGTCGCAGAAAATCTAAGGAAGCTGAAGGTCAACAAGTCAAAAGAGGAAGAGTGGATAGGCTGACCTGATTCAAGTCGATTTGACTGCGGTCCCTTGGTGCCTCTGTAATAGTACTTTTGCGAAGCATCTCCAGGTCCTTGTGTTCTGGGACCAGCATCCACTTGTCTTGGTCAAACAGAAAATGCCAGTCTGCTCTCACTGGAAAAAAACGAGTCAAATTATGCAAGGTAATGAACACTTCACGACTTACAGAAAAACAAGTTACAACGCGTGTCAAGATGGAACTTCCCACGATCCAGACCCCAAGCGTATTCGAGTTTCTCGAGCTACCAGCAATATAAGTACTACTTTCCAGGAACAGCTTACTATGCCTTACCACAGTCGGTTTGGTCGACGCAGCAATCACGTGACACGTTGTGATTGCTTCGGTTGCGTTGGTGAGGAGGCAGCGCCCTTGGTTGGGGTCAGATGCGCGCGCATGCAGTTTTTGCTTGGATGCTGTGGACGATCCAAACGGTTTGCGCCTCTCAGGAGTTGAATCGTTGGAGGTAGCGCGGTCCTGATCTGTGTGATAACTGGAGGAGGACAATTCTTCACAACTGTCGTCAGAGTCTTCTTGGGTGGGTGTGAGACTCCTGGATTTGCATGCTCGGGGAGGATTTCTTCGGGTGGATTCAGTCATTGTTAGAAGGGACTTGCTGGCTACCTGGGTCTATTGTCATTCAAAGGTGCAGGTGGTCATTCGATTGCTTGTACCTACCCCGTACCACGTTTGAGCTCAGCTTCAATGCCGACGCATGACTTGGACGCGCTTCTTTGCAGATCGATCATTGCCAGATCGAGCCTGACCATCAACAAGCCTCGACTCGCGCGCGCGCGCATCGACCCGACTGATCGGAGACTTCATCGTCTTCTTTGTCCACTCTTGCCCTTTTGCTGAGTATACCGCTGTTCCACAATCGGGTGCTCACGTCATTCTTACAACCGCCGAGCCTTTCCCTGGAGAAGAGAACCTCGGTGACCGACATGCGACCGGTGCGCTCGACACCCGAAGTCCGAGCAGCAGGGAGGGTGGGGAGTCTTTCCTACGAAACGGCACCCGTCGGTGAAGGTGACAGCATTGAGGATTAGGGTTACTCCAGCGATGGCGGGATCGGGTGCCGGAATTGTCAAACGTTTGGTCGCAGTCATCACAACGGAAGAACATCGAAATCGCGGGTAAAGCCACTGTTGCAGTTCCAGCGGGGTCAAACTGCGCGAGAAAACCTTTGCTTTAAAGCCAGGGCTATCCAGCGCCCGGCGCTTGCCATCCAAAATAACCGCCTTTTTTCTCAGTGGAAATTTGAGCCGAGCAGGCGGAAGAGCCGCGCAGTGGTCCAGCTGAGAGGCATCTTGGGGGCGCGGGTACCGAAAAGGTTGGTAGAATTCCAAGGGTGGTAGAGCAGGGTTACACAGCAGACGAAGGGAAGCCAAAAATGGACAGTTACGAAGGCCTTCTGCCTTGATTCTTTGCGCGGCCTCGCTTAACCCAAGTATTCTTCTCCTTAGACCGATCTGGACCGCGGGTTGCATCGCCCAAGCTCCGCATCCTGCGCCTAAACCCCACTGTCCGACGCGATT
>JBBPOE010000642.1:0-16688 GCA_038091295.1 Tylopilus felleus | reverse complement strand
TTTGCCCAATCTTCAAACTTCTCTTGTGTTTCCAGTGCAAAGTGTTCCATGATTGCATTTGCAATCTCAGAAGATGCAGCTTGTGAGATTGCCATCTGATGGTTTTCCCCTTCCTTTGTGTACTGCTTGTGGTACAGTACCATACCACAAAGGGCGATGACACAGTTCTTATATAGCTCTAGAAAGCATCATGAGACTCCATACTCAAAGACGTAACAACCGCTTACTTCATCGCTTTGTATATTTTGTCAGGCCCATTACCAATCGACCAAGCGTTTCTCTTGAAGCTAGATGCTGCTGATTTGTGAGGAACTTACCGACAGCATGGTCTACATGGTGTGAAAGCTCGCTCAAATGCATGGTGTCCATGCAAAAGAAGCTCCCACCTCTGCAGAAACCAGCCACCGGCGTGTACACTCCATGTAGTTGTCCGGGAGGCATGATGCTGACAATGAAATATAATATGAGCAGAATTGAAGCCATCAAAGCGGATTTACATCAGGTCTCCAGCGGATAGATGCACAGTTTCCATGTGCATCTTGTCCAAAAAGTAGGATGTGAGCTGATCTGGGTCAGTGACGTTTGTGAGGTACTTTGCCAGGTCACTTCTGGACAGCTGAGTCTTGGGGCAGACGACCACCCACTGTTTGATCCCAGACAGTGGCACCACAAAAGTGCACATACCATCCACATCGTGGTGAGCATAGGTAAGCACACCAGCATGGTGTGCCAAAGCTCATGAGCGAGATGTCCAGACGTCTCCTGGGATGAACTTGTCGCTGATGGACACCATGTGCTGAGTTTGGTTCCATCCAATGCATAGCCCGTCATCCAGTGTTCTACGCCATCATCAGCATGTCAAGTGTCAACCCTGTGATGTAGTGCTTACTCGAATAGAGCTGGAATCGCCTCTTGCACCAGTGGAAACTTCAACAAGACCTTGATGACCTTGGGATTGCCAACTTCATTCATGAATTACCCCATCATTATTTCTTGGTGGGGCGACTTAAAGTCCTCTGCTCGAATTTGCATGTCTATATGAGAAGCGATCAGTGCACAAAGGATCAACTATGAGTCCGTAGGCACCATGGCACTTCAGCTGCCCTTTCTCCGACGTTTGGAAAGCGTTGTACAGCCCTTCCATCGAAAATTTAAAGTTCTGAGTATCTACGTATCCCTGGATGACCACGGTTTTGTTCAACAAGAGCGCCTCTCTTGCTGCCTCAACGAGCTGTAGATGAGAATCGTGTCTGGAGAGGAATGCCACAAAGTTGCTTCCGGGGGTGGCGTCCGGGAATTGTGCCAGGTCAACGATGTACTCCTGGTCATCGTCTAGCACATTGATCACTCCGTCTTCTGTTTCTTTCGGTAGGTATGGAAGGACCATTTGATGCCCACTCGTCCATCAAACTGTGGGGGAATCGGCCAACACCTGCACCCCGAGAACCCCGGTGACAAAGTCCAATGATTGGTCTAACGGACCACCGCAGGTAACTCCCTGAGCTCGGACTTCAGGGGCTGGGGGTGCATCGCAGGAAGTCCCTTGCTCATAGAATTCTAGGGCAGGGGTACTCGCCTGCATGTTTTGATTCTCTGGACTGAGAATCCCATGCCTGCCACCTTGCTCCGCTTCATCGAATGCGCCAGAAGTCCCTGGTTGGTCTTCCTCAGCGCCAGGGCTGTCCTCGTCCAGACGCGCTCTTTTCTTTGCTCTTTGGAGTACGTCGAGTGAGCGATGGCTAGGTTAGCATGCAGAGATTTTACCTTGAAACTTGTTGGTGAATACGGTTTCGTTCTCGGCGTCTGGCTCGTTATTCTTCAGTCCTGGAAAATGGGCATAAGCTTTCATTGACTCTTTGAAGTCGACATCGCTCACTGTTTTCTCATCCACGTTTTGTAGTAGGCGCCAGCCTTACTATGACAGGTAGCTCACTATTGAGATGCTGTGCAGTCAGCGTGGCACCGTGCCGCGGAAACAAGGTGGTAATTGCCTCTTCGTTACTCATCTCGGCCTGGTGTTTCGTCATATTTTATGGTGTGGATCTTTCGCTGAGATCAGTTTAAAAGAAGGTAATTCGATGTAAAGTAACTTATGGTGATGTCCGTCAAGGTGCTGCTAAAGGTGATGTGGTGCGTTGATGTCTGGTAGAGTGTTTCTGGTGAACCAACGTAGTGCGTGTTTCGGTAAATGTAATAGACTTGTAGATAACTGGGTGACTAATGTATCGTTCAATGGGACGTGGTGGGTTGACGGCCAGAGGGGTTAGTGGCAGACTACGTCGTGAAGCAACATAATCATGAAATTGTGAGACTCACCACAGTGTGCAAAATGCGTGCCGCAACAGGGATCGGGATGTGCCATCGAGGACTCGAGCTCGAGGACTACTATAAGTAGTGGTTGTCAACTTGAAGTTGCCGATTCGCATAAGTCTCAATCATGCTGTGATCGCCACCATGTGACAACAGCCAAATCCGGCAGATTGGTCATTCACAGGGGGCGACCTGGAAGGCGACCCGAGAAAGCCGAGAAGGGCAGCTTCCATTGCTGCATTATGCATTACGGTTGCATCCATACAGAAAGGTACTGTACTGCAACCTCAAACCCGAACTCGTCCTCGACAACAATTTCTTAGCATGAGATGATCATCGCTGACAGAAATCCATGGTGAGTCCTGTTCCCTGTCGCGTACGAGCCCTAGTTGAAAACCACGTAGACCATCACAAATACGGTTGCAGTGTTCATGAATATCCACATCCTCGCCCTCTCTTCACTACCACCTCATCAGTCCTAGACAAATGCTTGATCGCACTGAGCGAATAGGGTCACATCGCAGTCCTGAACACCTTGGCACGTTATTCTTCCCATGGTGAGAAAGAAAGCGAGCATGGCTGCGATGGCCTCACAGATGATGAGTGTGCTGGCTCTGAGTCTGCTGTGGGTGAGGTCGAGGAGCCACTCGATGATGAGCGCGATGACCTGCTCTCTGAAAGTGTCGTATGCGCGCCGAATAGTGACACCTGTTTCGATCTTGGAGATAACCTGGACTACCTCAAGGAGGCGAGAGACATTGGTGTTCATGTCGATGATCTCGCGACCATGTTCGTCGACGGCGTGCCATTGCCATTGCTTCCTTTCTATCACGATTCGTCAAGTCGCAGATGAGCTGGATGATTTCGTCGAAGGAACGTGTGTTGTCATTCCAGATGACGACGGAGCATTGATCCTTTTGCATGGGGTTGGCTGTGGACTGAAGGCAAAGATCGGCTTCCTCTGGAGAGCAGTCGAGGGTTTCGAGAAGAAAATCAACGGTGCGACCCATGTTTCCCTGAGTTCTGGAGGAAAAGCAGTGCGGAAAGGATAGTGAGGGATGGGAGGGATGTCTGCTTTGGAGATAGACTTTGGGGGTACTCTCGGGGTCGTATCAGGGGTGGATAGGGCAGAATCGAAACATCGATCAGAGTCATGGAGGAGGGGGTGAAAGGGACGTTGGATGTTGGAGTGCCAAGCTTCCGCATCACCGCAATCGCAGCGCCCGCCTGGCTCCGCCGGGCTGTTGGGTGATGAAGAAGCTGATGTTGTAGTCTTTGTGAGAGCTTGCGTGGAAGCAGCAGCTGCATAGAACGCAGCCTTCGTCATGGGCACAGTCTCTGGGAGTGTGTGAGGGAAGAGAGGAAGCAACACTCACTTGCATTGAAAACAGCTCTCTCCTTTGTGACCGCAAGGATGACCGGGCACGATGGGATCTTGCAAGCCCGTGCCTGCAAAGCCAAGTTCTGCTTGGACCTGTGCAAGGGTGGCGTGCATTGGGGAGACTGGAGTTTGAAAGCAGGAGAAAGAGATGGGCGTACGGGCCCCAGAAGGAGTCGTAGAGCTCGCAGAGGATCTCGGCGCAGGTGGCGGGTGTGAATGCATATACCTGCGTGAGCTGGGCATGGTCTTGAGGGCGAAGCAGAGATGGGAGAGGGGGTTTGATGGACAGTCACGTGGGTTCATTGTCGGGGGGAACTTGGAGTTGAAGAAACCAATGATCCCAGACATAGAGGGCGGACGCAGGGGAGCGTCGACCTCGCTTGCACTCTCGAACGATGAACACATCCAATGCAAGCGCCATCACTCTGAGGAAGTGTGTCCGAGTCACGGTACTCAGCAAAAGGTCGAGGTCGAGCGTACCTTTCTGTGTGCAGGACAATTAGGCCAGTGATGAGCTCAGTGGGTATGTCATATCAATGACTGATATCCAAGATGTCACTGAAACAGGGCCACCTTTCTTGCATAGATCCTGTCTTTATGAAGGTGAACATTACACCCTGGGAGGGTGGGTAAAACAAGGACAGACCCATCTTGTTTACCCATTTCAAAACTGACGATCTGCAAGCCGGGCATTTGACAGCCTATGATACCTAGCTCCTTGTCGAACGCGACCTCTTCTTCCGGAGTGGCATTCACGAGAAGAACCAAGTTCTGTGGAGAGTCGTAAAATTTTGTGAGATTCGCCGTAGCGTGAGACTCCAGGGGAGCATGAGAAGATCGCTCGATCATGAATGGGTCATGAATTTCTTTGTGAAATGCAAGTTGTCTTGGATGGTGAGCATAAACTCCTTCGACTCAGGGAGGGACCTGTCATGGGTCGGGAATTGGTGGTACTTGAATGAGGTAGGGAGAGAGTTCGTGGGGTTTGGTAAGGTCGATGAACATGCGCATGCCCACTGTGAGGAGTTTGTCGAGTTTCTGGATGGATGACTCGAACAGGGACCAGGCGAGGAGTTGTGGCGTTGCCCAGTAGGAGTTGGAGATGGGGCGTGGGCAGTCTGTAAGAATGGGGGGAGGGAAGAACGACACTGAGGTTTGCAGCAGTTGATGGGGATGGTGGGGATGTTGGTCATGTCAAGTGTCTAATGGCGGGAGATGAGGAGGAACAGTCGAGGCAGTGTTACATTTTTGTCTGACTACGTAGTACGTACGCCTGTAGGTCATTGTGATCCTTGGGCCGCCGACAAAGGTCTTATATTAGATGTCGAAGGATACCTAATCAGATTATCAATTTCTTCATTTAAATATTGTCATCGTGCGTCGGTCTTCTCATCTGAGGTCTGTGTATATGGCAACCTTTATGTAGGGTCTCTTTTGGATGCATTGAAGCAGCCCGATAGACAGTTGGTTGACCTATCATGAGCTGCGTCTTGTCACCATTCGCACTGATTCCAACCCGGCGTTCCTTGTTGACAAATCCTTGCTGACCGTTGATCCTAAGCCATGCTGACAGTTCTATTGCTGACATCCTTGCTGACATTTTTTTTTATGGATCCTTGCTGACACCCTTGCTGATGTGTGTTGCTGACGCCCTTGCTGACAACCTTGTTGACGTTTGCTGACGCCCTTGCTGACAACTCTCCAGATCCTTGTTGACACTCGCTGACAACTTCCCCAAACCCTGTATCAACCTCAAGCCTTGACGTCCTGATGATAGTGTGAATAAATACCATACTGACCCTTGATGAACACACAAAGGACCGCCCACACCCCCGTTATGCATTATTTTCAGCAACGCAACCACCCCAGCGTTACGCGTTATGGTTCGTGCAAAACTCGTCCTTCTTGTGACAGGCTCTGCCAACGTAGTCCCCACTGGGCAGCATTACATAATAGAAGAATGGTCATGGTGACAGTCACGAAAGTTTTTCATCCTCAATGCGAAATGTATTTGTCAAGCATGTGATGAGCCCACGCAACCCAATGACACCTTGTCGGGTTGTCTCACAGTGCGAGCCAGGGAGCTAAATAGAAGGAAGGACCTGTGTGCTTGAGTAGTGGCTTGATTGTAAATTGGTTAGGAAGAGAGAAGAAAGGACACATTGAACGCCATCCTCGGTGACTAGATGAATATGAATACATGTCTCTTCATTCTTGTCTCTAGCAAATGGCGACACATGAAAATCTGAACGGATGGCAGAATATGCAAGTGAATTACATTACATTACATGCGCCAATCATAAAGAATGTCTTGGTTGCTACGAAGAAGCTTTCTGGGCGGCTCCTCCGTCCCATGACCTTCATTCCTTTCACCATCTTGCACAGCGGTAGAGTAGACTGTTCTCGAGTGTCGAGGGCGGGAAGAGATTTCTGATGATGATAGCGCCTCATGGTTGCACTTCAAGCTGTACCCGGTTGTTGATCTGTCCGTATCACTTGTCGTGTGAGGTGGACTTGATATGCCAGTGACATAATCCACAGTCTGAGCCTGAGTGTCATGACTTGGGGCTGGCTGTGAAGCATATTTGAGCTAAAATGGAATCATGAGCCACAAGTAAAATACCTGTGAATGGCCTTGAAAAGAGAGTTCAACTTCTATTTAAACAGCACTGTGTAGACCGATCCTGACCGTGAGCACTACACTCACCAATTGTGGGCTCAGGCGATCTGATGACGTCTGATTCGACTTCAGGCACATCGAGTGGTCTAGCAGTTTCAAACTGGGACTGGGTCGCGGTAGTCTCTGCTAGTTCAGTAGCTGTATCACTGATGAGCAAATGTATAGTATCAACGAACTCCACACTCACTAGTTGTTGATTTAGGGGATCCATGGAGTTCTGATTCGCCCTGGTGGTTGGGTGGCTCTGTAGTTTTGACATCGGTGGTTTTAGCTATTTTGAGTAGCTAAGTCATCGGTGAACGGAGGTTGAAGAGCGATTTGTTAGTGAACTTGAATGCAGGAGCCAGTCTGCATTCGACGTAATACAGATCAATGAACAATCTGTTGATCTTGATATTGCTCGCACTGCGACCACAGATGGTGATGGTGCCACTGGCCTGCGTGCAGCCAATGTCATCGCCATTCTATGGGCAGAACATGTTCATGTTCAAGTTGCACTCTGGCACGTACTAGTAGATACGACGATACCAGTAGCGCCATCTTGGATCGGCTGGGGTGGACGAACATCTGCAAGATACCTGCAAAACCGACCTCAGAGCACTAGAGCCACCGTTAGGTTTTTCTTTGGGGAGTAGCTTCGCAAAAGAACTCACAGCGTAGTTGCACTCAGGCTTGGGAACACGACACGTGCGCCAGCTCGAGATCATCAACACAGGGTGATTCACTACCGATGACAATCCAGTAGACAGGTTTGAAGCCCTTTGACAGCCAAGATCCACCAAAAGTTGAACATATTTGTATGAAGTCAGCAACTTGAAAGGCACAAAAGACAGGCATGAATTCTTTCGCCTCAATGTTCGCTATGAGCAACAAATCAGGAGAATGAATGTTCTCTGGGTATGATGGCTGGCACGCAGCATGGACACCACATCCATCTGGGCGGCGAAACGTCTACCATGGGTTTAGTTCTATGAAAGTGGCAATCCATCTGCATTCGGTTTTCTGGATCCCGACTTGATCATCCGAGGGGTTCATCTCATCCCGGTGTTCACATATGGACGGAACGCTACACTCCTACCAGAAAATTCTATTGCTCGTCAACCATCAGACAACGGCAAGGATTGGGAGTGGTTCTACGTTAACATGTAAGTAACAAACCTACTGTATTGAAGCACTGTCTGATATCATGTATAGCTTCATTGATAGAGACATGTTTATGCGCTATCATGGCGGCGCTGTCGGCCACAAAGCGACGCGAGAGGAAACCCAATGTTTCCTTGAGGATCGTGACAAGCTAGACTCAGTCCCGTTCGAACTGGAAAGTGAACAAGATTGGGAATATGAGACCAGGAACACGACAACGAAGGCTCAGACATGGAGATGGGTAACGAAGAGGCAGACGATGGCGAGATGGAAGATGATGGGAGCAGGGATAGTGAGGAAGAGAATGACAGCAATGAAGCAAGTGATGAGGATGACAGTGAATCCACTCCACTGGTGGACGAAAATCTTCAGGACGAAATTGATGGATTCGGCTACTCTGGATTGGATCAGGTTGAGGAAGATGCGGAGTGGGAGGAAGATCACCTTGGAGAGGACGGGCTGGGTGCAGAGGACGGCGAGAATATGGATTGGGAGTTGGAAGAGGAGGTTCTCGCTCATGCCTATCTGTAGTGTTGAACATGGTTTGTGGTCTGAGATTGCCTTGCAAGGGTTTGCACGACGACTGGATGGCTAGTATTGACCTTGGTAGCGCTGACAGGGCCGTGAGAACCTTGCAAAGCCTTGTTAGACTTTGACCTTTTTGCTGATGGTAAGGGCCAAGCGATGGGCTTTCGCGATATGCCACAAGCTTCTACTTGTCACCTCGACAGGATTTCTCCAACTGTGGGATCGAAACATACTTCAGTGGGTACGCGAAGAATCCCTTGCAACTGTTCAAACTGCTCCATCGTCGAGCTCCCTACAAGAGAGGAAATAGTTGGTAGTGTCAAAATCAAGAACCTTTGGAGTGACGTAACAAGACAAGATGTGGGATATGAAGGTGTGGTTATGTACGTCAAGCTATGTCGATGTTCCTGCTCTGACGCTTCAAGTTTATGCTCAGAATTTGCTTCGCTACGTTATTCATTTCACCACAAGATTCGCGAGCTCGTATGTATCTCCATCTCCATCTCCTCCCATCTCGCTAGTTTCCAGCCTCTACGTCAACCGTCCCCTACTTTGTCCCTAGCTGTTCGCCGACTTCACTGCAAATGCTCATCCATGCTCCTTTTTCCTTCCACCAGTTGCTCATCATTTCCACCGCTTACAGGAAACTCTGCGTTGGATACCTCAACAGGTGCAACTATATGAAGTTGAATTCTTGGTAGGCAAAGAGGGTTGGCGGAATGATTGTACCTGTTCAAGGCGTTCGCGGTATGCAGGAAGTAGTTCCAGGTCTTATGTTGATGCTGTCACACTTTCTATTTGTCCCTCGCTCTTTTCTTTATTGCTAAAAAAAACACCTTCGTCTCACATCATTCTCACATCTCGTCTGCCAGTGAAAAAAATCAAATGCGATAAATGAACTCAGCAAGGTACTCTGTTCGCGATGCCGATGGGAAGTCGGCCCATACCTTGCTTGCATGTGGACAGTGGTTTTTAAACGGTGATTCTGACTTCGATCTGTTCTTCAAGAGAGTCAATGACAAGACGTGGCACTACCAAAATAGTAATCTTCCATGGCTCCGATCACCGGAATTCAGGCACAGCACGGCTGGGGGTTAGAAACTTGCCTTCTAAATGTCTCGTAAAAGGACTTGTAACACAAACCCAGCTACATATGTAGCGGGAATAAATACAATTTCATAACATCCGCTTGTCATACTTTGATAGCTCTGGGGATAGGTAGTGGA
Source organism: Tylopilus felleus (assembly GCA_038091295.1). Classification (NCBI taxonomy): domain Eukaryota; kingdom Fungi; phylum Basidiomycota; class Agaricomycetes; order Boletales; family Boletaceae; genus Tylopilus; species Tylopilus felleus. Next base: position 7,420 of record JBBPOE010000642.1, on the reverse strand, counting down.
GAGAATGCGCTGTTCAACACCTTCAAGCTGGGAGAAGAAAAACGTGGGTATTCATGTAATAGCAAAATGATAAGAACATCGCAGATAAAATGAACCACCAGCAGATACTATGCCTCAAGTGGATACCGCTGCCTTGGATGCCTTCTTCTTCAGCACCTTGCCATCATCCTCACCTTCGGATTGGCGTTTGGGAGGGCATGGTGGTCTGGCAGGATCCAGGACAGAGATGGTGATTCCATGAGTCCCTCCAGCTTTTAGAAACATGTTGTAACGTCGCCGTGCTTTCTGGATATCATCATCCCACGTATGGTCCAAATCAGGTGAAATACTATCGCGCATGTCCTTCAAGATTTTGCAAAATTTCACATGCATTATATCTCCAAGTTTGTCCTTCTTGGGGTCCTGGCTCTTGACGAAGTAGGTGTGGAGAGTCCTTAGTCCATTGATAAATTCGGATCCCAATTGGCGAAAGTAGGGGGAAATGGCATTGACAAATGCTTCTTTGGAGAGGCTTCTCTTCGAAAGGCCAACATCTCGGCGACTCAGGTTGTGGCACCCAGGGGTCGCCCAAATAGGGGGAGCATGCTCCTGAGGGTTGTCCTCTCCGTACGGAGTGCGAGTAGTAACGTCGGGACTCTGTGATTTGTGATATGGTCGTTCCCTGAAGGTGTCCTCTCTCTGCAGCCTGGGTGCTGAAATAAAGGAGCCCCCCATTTCCGTATGCCCACCAGAGATGGTGGAGATGTGAGAGACGTCAGATACCCCGGATGTGGAAGAGTCTGTGGTCACAGACGTGCTTGTCGTGACAGAGCTAGAGTATGAGGGATTTTTATTTGAGATGCTTGCTTCATCCTGCCAGCGGCGGCGTGTGTAGTACGGTCCGTTCATGTTTACACAGATGACCCAAAGAGCCCAGAAGAAGGATTCCAAGTCATGGCGGACAGCATGTTGCATTGGACCTCCTGCCGAGGACAAGAAATCGGCAGCCATGTAGGGCAAGGTATCTTGGATGGTTGAACGGTTCAGATCGATGTGAATGTAAAAGTTCAGTTTACTCACTGTAATCTGCTGCACTGAATTCTCTTTCTTAATGTCTGCTCCGTATCCCCAATCTCCTAGCATGCCCGCGCACTTAGGGTAGGTTCCCTTCTCGACAGGCCAATCAGGGATAATTGTTTTGGGCGAGATTTTGTCAACCTTGAACATCAGATTAGAGTCGCGGACATCACAATGCAGGACATTCAGCATCAAGGCATTGAAATGACCTACCACACGATCAGTATTGTCGACTAACACAACAAAGAACAGCTTACCTGCCAGTCCGCCCAAGAACCCATCCAATAGCTCCCTCTTGCAAGAGAACCAAACGATGGAAGTCCCGCAGGTACGGTACAAGATCCATATAAGTTTCCGAGTTTCTCCATCCAGTGGGGGGGATTGAAAGATTGCACCGTCTTCTTGCAGCTCCCAATTGGCATTTACTCGTCGTCCATCGAGCCGTACTGGAATATTGAACCTCTCCAAAATATTTCTTGTGCTATCTGGATGCCAAGGAGGCTTGTAGTCATCCGGATAGTAACCTGTTGCCCAACGGGTAGCATTGGAAGAGGGGCAAGGAACTGAAGGCCTTTCACACTCATCCGGTAAAACAATCGTGATGCCTGGCCAATGATTCTTGTAGTCCCAAATCGGACTGCTATCTGCGGGGGACTCCAGACAACCTGAGAAAATACGATATTTGTCTTCCCGGCCAAACACGTCTTTTTCCAGATCTTGCAGGACAGGATAGCTAGAAGTGCGGTCAACCAGGAGTTTTGCAATGTCGATGTCATTCGAAAGATTCATTTGGTTATGTGTTGTCGGCATCCATGACATTTGGATGGGGTGCATTGACGGCGATTTTCCATATTCTCTCCAGACCTCGCATAATGGTACTTTGGTTCCTTTGCCATGCATGTCGGTTGCTGCATGCAAAAGTGTTGATCCAACATTGACAGTGAACTTGTCGCAGAATTTCCTGGTTAGCTTATAGACGCCAGCAGCAACAGGTGCTAAGTCAGGATCAAGGCCACACCACACAGGGGAGGCTGTGCTGAGCCCTAGTATGGCTGTTATAAAGGGGATAGGGTTGGAGTCGATATTGAGTGGTTCTGACATGACAGTAGAGCCACGGATAAAAGCAACGAGCTGGAAATCTCTGTTGCAGAGGGATGAACAGATGTAGAAACAGCGATTAAGTTGAGAGGCGGTAGCGAAGCCACAGAAGTCAGTTAGCTGCATTAAGGCATTGTTGTGGGAGTCAGTAGTAGAGGGCTGCTTCACTTCACAGTAGGTCAAGATATCCTTGAAGGCAATGTTAGACTGCGTCCCACTGTGAACAAGAATGACGTTGGGCTTGTGGAGGCCTTCAATGAGGCGTCCAGAATGATCGAGCCAGTTCGTACATATTGCAATTCGATCCGCACTGGGCCCACGTAACGGCTGTCGTCAAGATCTAATTTATCTGATGACTCAGCCCCCACTGCCCACGGCGATTTGTATAGTACTTACCATTTGAAATAATTGCGCCACCTTGTCCTCATCTCTTCGGTTCCCGAAGGTCTTGACGTGTGTCCACCGCTTGTTCGCGTACAGCTTTTCATGCTCAATTGTGCGAAAAATTTCCAAGAGAGCAGCTTGAGGAGCGAGGTCCTTTCGCAGTTCCTTTGGGAGAGATATATAAGGAAAGAATAGGAGTGGGTCACGGCAACAGTTGATATTGCCGCCATGCATCTTCTGTTTGGTGGAAGGATCAACGGCCTTATGTGTCACGTTGTCTACACCTCCATGAAAGGTAATGAACGAGTCATTCTAGTAGAAAAAACGGTATGAGTACAACATGATGACATAAATTCAGGTAAATTCCGCTCGCATTTGTGTGAAAGTGATGTTCAGACAGCCTATGCTTCGACAGAGATGGCTCCACAGTGCCCACACCAGTGCCTGAGACGCGGCGTCAAGACCGAGAACAAAGACTCTTACGTAAGCGATAACTGACATTGTTCTGACATTGCTGGAGGTCGAGCAGTTTGCTTGGGGGGAGCAGTTTGGAAGGGGGAAATGGGGGTGGAGAGCTTTATAATAAAAGATCACGTTGCTCCAAATTCAGACGCTTTTGGAGTTTGAACGTTTTGTGAGGTCTGACATACACGGCCATTTGTATGAGGCATTTACATGACATATGCCAGAAATTATTTCCCACCATGGCCTGACCTCAGCCAAAGCCTCAGGCTGACATCGGACTGACATTAAGGCTGACAAATGTATTTCCACATGTGATCTCAGATGTGAAACAAGGAAAGGGTGATGTGTGGACCTGTTTCCCCAGCATTGCTGATCCCTGGAATGGGGTAGTCGATTGAGCTGATTGCTTTCAAGCGAGCGACTCGACGTATCTCGTGATGAGTTGACCACTGATGACAGCGCTGCCTATATTTGCCCCTCTACTACTAGTTACTACATCCGAGTCCAGCAGGTACTCGCGTCGTATTTCAAGTTGGGCTCTTACTCACGTACTGTATACAGCTTTTCGGTACCTACCAAGGCACTGAATACTTGCCTAGTATGCTTCCCGTCCGCAATGGCACCCTCTATTGGAGCGTCATGCGCGACGCCAATTTCCAGCTCCGTCATCATCAAGCAAGTCATCTTCCTCAGGCTCGCCGTTCTCCTCACCAGCGCCCACCATGTCCCTACATATCATCAAAACGGACGCCACACCTGCTTCAATGACCTTCTAGCTGCCCTTCCAAGTATCTTCCAGCGGAAGCCTCACCTGTGATCACCGGCGCTGCCAACGCGAGCAACATGGTGCCGACGACGCTGAACACCGTGCCCTCATCCTCTAGGTCTTACATCCTCAGCACCCCCAGAATCTGGCATTCAGGGTCACCAGGTGGGGTGGGCCGGCCCCTTCTCACAAGATATAAAGCCCAGGTTTTCATCCAGTTCCACATATTACGCCATCTCCAAGCTTACGGACGTGTCTCTCTACTCTACTCTTGTGTTCGTGGCCCTGGTGGTCGTGGCTCAGGCCCAGTCCCTGAATGTTGTCAATAAATGCACCGAGACTGCATTGCTATACACCCAGACTAGCTATGGTTCTATCCAGAACAATGTGAATGTTGCTGCTGGTGGCAGCCACAACATGGGCATCAGTTCCCAACTGGGACGGCACCATCAACGTCGGTGAGTGGTTGGCCATATTCACCAATCCTGAGCAATCTTGCTCACGTCCGTAAGTACCAGATGCAACAGTGCAGGCTCCTGCACTACCGGTGGACCCACTTCAACCATCCAATACATATGTTTTTAGCAGGCCATCCCCTGCGGCAAGTGCTACAATGCATACGCCTTTCCCGACAACAACGGCTCTGGTAAGTTGTCTTCGCTGCATACATATTAGGTACTAACATCTATATCTCTTCGCGCGCACAGGCGGATACAAGCCTGCCGACGTCATCGACTACGCTTGCAGCAATGCGGACATCATGCTGACACTCTGCCCTGATACCGCCTCCAACTACCACTGATCTCAGCGCGCACACTTCGTGCCAGCTAGTGAGACCACTTCAGGCTACCCTTGTTCTGTTGATGTTGATCAGGATCGCGGGCACTCTCTCGTTGACCAGCTTTGGAAAAGCATCAGTTACGCACATTTTCAGTTGTCGTTGCATTGCGTAAACAATATATATTTCTAATCAATGTTATCATAGCGCTGTTTCATCTGAAGATCTGAAGGACTTCACCTGGCTCACTCCCTGCTCGAGTGGGCCTGTTCTGAGGAAATTATTGAAGTTGTTAGTCTGGCCCAAGTCTCGCCTCATGCAGCAACTGGCAGTGACGGTACTGTTTCGGTATTTGGCCTTCGATCTGACGAGCATCTGAGCTATCGTCCTGGCTTGGATACTTTGCATACGTCGTATTCATGGCCGGTACTATATCGTTCTGCTGGTATGTAGCAGTGCTTACTATACATCGACGATCTTGACTGCCTCGACTTTATGTAAATGCCCATTGTAAATTTGCAAGGCAGCCTCCATTGTTTGTGATGTCCAGGCTTCATCCCGTTCCCACTTCGTCTTTGCCATGCTTCTGTCAGCCACTCAAGTACGGGTTGAAAAACGGAATCAAGTCTCTCACCCACCCCTCCCTCGTCGACTGGGTCCACAGCCTTGTAAAACCGATATGCTGCATCCACCATTGCCTTCTTCACCAACTCTTCATCCCTCTCGGCAATCTCATCCGTCTTTCTCTCACTCTCTTCGTCGTTCATCACCACCATTTGCCTCGTCTATCCTGCTTTCCGCATGAGCCGCGATGGGAACCGGGTTCTCCACTGCCACCACCTCCAGTGGATACACCTTGAACGTCGGCCTCAACCATGCTTGTCTGCAAACCAAGGCAATGCGCACTGTCATTATTGACTTCTGGTCGCTTCTCCGATCCACCTGGAGTGGAAGGGAACTAGGACCTGATGTTGTCTACCTGTTCTTGAGTATCAGGAAGTGGCACTCGGGGCGTCTAGCCAGATTGATCCTGGAATGCTACAGGGATCAATGTTTGTACGAGTTCCTTTCCAAAACATCATCTTCATTGTTGACGCACCAAATCTTTGCCATGACGGCTCAGCATGATACCTCACCTCAGCACTTTCAACACGCTGGTCGCCGTCGACGTTCATCCAGAACCAAAACATACAGAGCCTCCAATTGTCCATCGCTTTTGTTGAACTTTAGAACGCTCACAACAACCGAAAAAGAGGCCACTTCGCAAATCATGCCCATCCAACGCCCACCGTCCGTCAAGTCAACTTTTCCAACGCCTCTTTGGGCGTGTGCAACATCCTGTTTACACGCATGCGGGGTGCGGCTCAAACGATGGAGGAACTAGGCGAGGAACGGTGCGTCTTCTTCTGCCACCAATTTCTTCTTTCCCCTCACGTTGTCATAGGTCGTCGATCGAGGACAAAACGGCTTGCACGACTGGCCAAGACGCCGATGGGCAAGGATGAGATCAGGTGTGTCCTTGCTGTCGTTTTAGCAGATTGAGATGCGTTGTCGGACGGAACACCCCCGGATGAATATCTGTTCGATTGGCACTGCACCAAGTCATGACCTCGTCTGGCGGCACCGTGGTTTCGCTGACAGGACACCTCCCGGGTGCGTCGGAACAAGATGCGGAGTGGGTGGTTTCTGTATTGCGTGACAAAGGTGGTTGAGGGAGATACTCTTGGGGGTGTCAAGGGCAAACAAGGAACGGGTGAGAGTAACTTTTGGGACGAAGGTGGATGACCAGGATACGGTGGACACGCTCAAATGATTTAAGAGTTTCGACCTGCACGGGAGAACTTTTGGCAGCGGCATGCGGCGCGAGAAGGACAGTCGACCAAGTTCTGAACAGCACAGATTGAAGGAGGAGAACAAGGCAAAGAAGAAGGACCCCTTCGCTGACATGTTACAAACTACGAACATCTGATTGATTGTCGTAGTTTACATGTGTTGTCCATCATTGTCACACCTGCGAGTAAGGAGGAGCGCCCAGGACATGAGGTGTCTTGTAAACAATTACATGAAACCGAACTAGACACATTTGTGAGCTGCGTACAACCACGACTTGGACGCACACACCGCGAAGACCTCTTCCTTGTCGAGTCTCGAAACCTACGTACACTGAGGGAAGTAAATAAGGATGATCAATGATCAGTATGTGAATCACTGGCAATCAGTGAAATGGACTGGCATGAACTCGAGCCGTGTCTCACGAAGATATGATTCCCATCGTTGTTAGCCATGCTGACAATTCTATTGCTGACATCCTTGCTGACAGTTTTTTTAAATTATAGATCCTTGCTGATCCTGGCTGACACACATGTCCTTGCTGACAACCCTTGTTGACGTGTTGTCATAAATGTTTGCTGACTACCTGGCTGACGCGTCATGGATCCTGGCTGACGCCCTTGTTGACGTGTGTTGCTGACATCCTTGCTGACAACCTCCCCAAACCCTGTACCAACCTCAAGCCTCGACGTCTGGACGATACACTCACACGCTGAAGACATAGTATGCTTGTCCATTAATGATACACGCAGCGAATGATACAGAAGCAATGCCATAACTACTGATCTACGAATGCCATGAGCATGCTCTCCAGGTCTACCTCGTCACCTTGTCTGACCCTTGTTTCTGTCTCCATCCCCATCCAATTGAACATGTGCATTGCACAACAGAATACATGAGGTGCTATACATCTATTTCTGGATGAATTGGGCGAGCACACTTTCCAAGCTTACTTCTTCCCCCCTGCAAAATAGTTCTGTTGTGTTTGCCCAATCTTCAAACTTCTCTTGTGTTTCCAGTGCAAAGTGTTCCATGATTGCATT